>VZTL01082176.1:0-10329 GCA_013400535.1 Scopus umbretta
CTCAAACTGGGGGATACACTCACTCACCAAGATGTAGGTGACCAGGATCACTTGTGTGTAACACCAGGACAGTACTCGACGGGCGATGATGAGCTAGCTTTTGGACAGGTCTTTACACTTCAGAAAGGAACAGTCATTGTGAGGTGATCCTTTGCCTCAGAATTTTCTTTACTTCAGCATCCATAGATCTTAGGCAACGTTGGTGCCCATCACATGTCTTTCCTTGTTTGGAATACACAGATCTTTATGGCTACAGTCCATCTTCCTGTTGGGTAACAAGAAAACCAGTGGCCTCTGTGACATGCTGAAGTCTTGTCTTCTTGCTGTCAGAGTCTTCACGTGAGATGTCCCCTGGTGTGCTGACCTTCTGGCCTGCACAGGCACAGTGCATGCTGTTGCTCTGATCAGTACAGGCCATTCTTTTAACCTTTTTTCTGCTGTTTCTGTGGTGCTTACACACATGGATTTCCATTCGTACTTCATTCACATCAATCTCGGTATTTTCTGTTTCAAGTCTCAACATACCTATGACCTCAAAGTATGGAAAAGAGACAGCCTGGACAATACCAACCCTGAAGCATTTTCGCCATACTCAAATGATGCTCTATCCTCTCTTTAGGTTTCTTCATGGAACCCACTGTATTCACAGATGTTGAAGACCATATGTATATTGCCCAGGAAGAGTCCTTTGGTCCTGTGATGGTGATTTCTAAATTTAAAAATGGGTATGTTCTCCTCTGATTACTGTTAGAAACTTTATTTTCTCATTTCTCCCTAAGCGTAGAAATGACAGCACGCGAAGTATGATTTTGCAAGACCAGTCTGAATCCCTAGATACTCTTCCAGCTGAATTCTGAGAAAATACCCTTTTTAGTACAGGGTATCTTGCTCGTTGTCGATACAGAACTAATGCTATTAGCAGCGTGTGACAGGACAGAATGCAACCATAAGTGCCAGTTCTTAAATAAGATTTAGTATTCAGTGAAACATTTTTACTCAAATCAATGTGGTAATTTCAACAGCTTGGTCAAATTACAAAATATGTATTTTTTTCAGTTGGAATCGCTTATTTTTCTCTGCCACAAAAGACCGCGCAGCATTGTTGTGCATTGTGTAACATTGGCACATTACCGTTGCAAATTAAAATCCCTCTGTATATTTTGTAGACTGCTAGTTTTAATAGCTTTCTTTCCAAATCATAAGAATTATTTTAGACACAGATGAGATTAAAACCCTATGTAGAAACTTCATACAACTATTTCCACCAGGTTTCATTTTCTGCAGTTCGATAATGCCATTAAGAACGAGCCACATAGATAACCCTTCACAACTATAAATTATGTACATTGATAAGGGACTGTATTGAGGTTTTTTTTAAAGTTTTAAATTATTACGGATTTTTGAAGCTATGCAGAGATGAGATGCAAATAGAAGATAGCACTCTGGGCCTGAAAAGTTGTGTTGTGATACAAGTCTGAATTTCAGCATTTATTCTCCATTAACTTATAAAGCAGGTCAAGATTTTAGCAAACTGATTCATTATCTGCTGCCAAGCTCTGTTTTACAAGTTATTTTCATATTGCTCTAAATCCCCAAGTTGTACTGTAGCTACGCAAAGTTGGTATGCATACTGCAACTTTTCCTTTGATGTTTCTTGGTATAGATCTTAACCATCGAAATGCAAGGTCACAAGCTTTGCAAGTTTGAAGCAAGGGTATGAATTTCCATAGATCTGTCAGACTGACACACAGATTAGTCTTTAAGAAATTGCCTTTTGAAAAGCTAACTGGAGAAGAGCGAGTATGGGAAAAAGTGCTTCAATGACATGGAACGAGGAAGGTTGCTAACTCTTATTTTACCTAGTTGCAATTAAATAATTTCTTTCCCCCGTAGGGATGTTGATGGAGTGCTGCGACGGGCAAATGCCACAGAATATGGTTTAGCTTCAGGAGTTTTCACAAAAGACATAAGCAAAGCCCTCTACATCAGTGAAAAGCTAGAAGCTGGAACAGTTTTTATAAACACATACAACAAAACTGATGTGGCAGCACCATTCGGTGGATTTAAACAGTCTGGCTTTGGGAAAGATTTAGGTAAGTTGTCCTCTCCCTCCCTCATTTCACATCTGACAGTCCAAATCAATGAAAGAACAACCCTACCTGTGTACAGTGTACCCCTAGTAAAACATGAGCTATGGATGCATTTCCTGAATCTCCTACATTCCTCCAATTACAGTAACCTAGCTCCTCCCCAATCCCGACAATATTCCTGCCTCTGTACCTCCAGTTCAACCTGTCCTGTACATTTGCTAAATAATGCTACAGCATGCAGAATATTCCTCTCCAGCTCCTCTCAGAGCAGTCACATTACAGCTTGTCCAGAGCTGCGTACAGGCTATGAGACTGTCAAGCAGCAAAGGTATTGGCCAAAATCTTCCTTCCTTTCCCTCAGAAAGAACGCTAATTTAGGTTTCTTCTCTAAACTTGTAAGAGCATGGGAAACATTTTTTTTGCCTTAAAATGTCATAAAAACTTGCCAACAGCCACATACAAAGATGCATGACATAGATCTTTTCTATTCAAAGCCAGTTTTTAAAAAAGCGAGGTCTAGTCTGTCAAAAAAACTTTACAAGTCTGGACAGATCAAGCCTTGTGGCAACGAAAAACGAAAGAAAACAAATTTTCAGTGAGCCTAGATTTTTGCCTTTGGAATCTCTAGCAAGTATCAGACATTTCCTGAAACCAAAATGAGTACTAGTATCAGGAAAAAAAAAAAAAGATGACCAATTTTTACACAGCTTCTTTACCTAGAAACTTAACTTAGACAAACCAAAGTTTGTAAATTCAACTGTGAGCCCCCAGTGGCCATCCAGGGCCTGCCGTTGCTTCAGTCCCACCCAGGTGGCTGCTTGTTAAATTGCAACTCCTTTTTCTTTCCACATCGGTTGGGTCTGGCCTCTTCTTGTCAAACCAGTTCTGTAAATCTCAGTGGGAGGGTAAGTTAATTAGTTTCTCATTGTTCCTTAAGGACTCAAATACTGGCTAAAGCATTGTAGATTTTTACTTAATATAGTTACAGTCTCTGACAACATTCTCTCATTTAGCTGCTCTTCTAACTGGTGAATATTATGCTTTTACAGGTGAAGAAGCTCTTCATGAATACCTTAGAACCAAGGCTATCACTGTGGAATATTAAAGTAACAGCCTCACTTGGAAAGTAAACTTTCGGCAGTTTAAATCATCTTAATGACTCCGTGAAACACTTAATACCATGCCCAGGATATGCTGTCTGCAGTGCTACAACTTAAAAAAACAAAACAAAACAACAAACCCAAACCAAAACACCCATTCCATGGATAAGTTTCTCCAAATCAGGTCTAAATTTTCATCTCACTGAAAGATACAAGCACTTGGAAATTAACCCAAAGTTATTTCAATTACGCAGCAGCAGCTGTTAGCACAATATCCCCCAAAACCCCAAGAATATGGTTTGGCTAATTTTTTTAAATACAGCTGAAGACCGAGTTCTCACATGCCTACTCCTTATTTTTGTGAACATAATATTCACATGATCATTTTAAATCCTTAGTCATTAGGCTTCTCTTAAAGTTGAACTAAAATATACTTATTACACCATTTTTGCTATAAACCAGTTCAAGTTTTACAGTAGCAATTAAACATTCTGCTCTGGTGATTCTTCAGCAGTACAGAAAACCTTTGTGCCATAACAAGTAAATCAATGCAAGAAAGTGCACTTACTATGATCTTTGTATAGTACATACAGAGTTCAACATTGGTGTTAAACTATGCATATCAAGCTGAAGCTACGGAAAATATTTTCTATCTTTTTGCTGATATGGAATGTGTGATCTGCCTGCAATTTGAAAGGTGGTTACATTAACAGATTAAAATCACTTTTTGTGTCTGTGCACATGGACTGTTATCACTGTTTTATACAGCATTATTATTACTTTGTATTTGTACTTTCTTTTTTTTTTTTTTTAAATCTATGGGAAAATCTTGTAAAATGACAGAGTTAAAGTGTTGGCTTTCAAAATTTCTTCAGTTTGAGGGCAATTTGCCATAGATCGAGACCTTATCTAACAAACTAAGCCTACTAAGACCACTTGCTCTTCTTAGAGTGCAACTACACTCAAAGCTTAATCTCATCTGTGGGCTGCCATTAAAAGTAGCAGTCCCAGTCTTTGATTCCCATCCTTCCCCTTTGCTAAAACATTCTGTGGTTTAATCAGTTAATCCCAGGAAATCATGCCCCCATTCTATTTTTAAGAAGCTGCATTGTGAAAGACAGACCAGAATCCTTGTTATTTCTTATCACAAATATTCCAGAAACAGAGATTAAAACTATAACTTTAAGTGTGGGATTCACAACAAATTCTGTAAATAATTGCAGGTTTCAAGTAATGACATTAAGTTTAATATTTGAGCAAATAAGATATATAAAATTTCACTTTAATGGTAGAAAATACAAAGTTCCTTTAAGAAACAAACGATGACATCCAGGAGCATGATAGATACTTCTGAAATGCAAACAGATCTATGAAGTAAATACAACAGCCCAAATCATTGTATTTGATCATTTTGAGGTAAGTATGAATGAGACATACTTTCACTGATTTTGGTTTCACAACTGTTTCAGGCTAACCTAAGTAAAGGCCAGCTGAAAAGTCACCTTTTTATTCTTCTGGCAGTGACAGTTGTTCACAAAATGGAGAGGACAGAGACGTGGCAGGGGAAGTGGGAGATGAAAAAGTGTAGCTTAAAGCAATTGTAACGCCACAGAGGCGGACTTGACCGTTTAAGTACTGAGGGTATCTGCACTACAGCCACAAATGTTCCAGATATGGGCTCATAACCTACCCATAATGATACGGAGCTCAGTGCAGGCATAGAGGGTAAGTAATCCTTTGCTGAACTCTCTCTTGAGTCCTGGCCATCCTTCCCCATGCTAGCTCATCTTGACATGACCTCAGCCACTGCTGTAGTGTTCAACAGTTATTGTCATGAATGCAATGTAGACATACCTCTAATGTACTTTAAGGTAATGTTTAATATTGAAGGCATTGTACATAACACTTCACAGGATACGGAATATAAAACACAAAGCTTTTTTCCTAGTTAACTCTTTAACCTGCCCTTGAAGCAAAACCTTCTTCTAGCACACTACAAAAATCTTTCTTCAACAAAGCAACAGAACAAGAATTTTAACTTAACTAGTTCAAGTGCCCCAAATTCCAGCTGCTTTCTTAGTCTAACCTACCGTGAAGTTCATTGCCATGTTGTTTGATGAATAAAACCGTACTTAGTTCTTCAGAAATCCAGCCTGCCTCAGTCATGAGTGGATCCTGAATTCTCTACCATGTAAACGATAGCATTTGACATGATCCTGAGGGATGCTACACTGGGAAACAAGATAGTTTTACGGGCCAAGCCTTCAAAGTAAGAAAACACAATCTGGGGTTTTTGTTGATTTTTTAAAAAAAGTAAAATAAAATGCATTTTACTCATTCACTTTGCTGTCCAAAATTTCTATTTTGCCCTTTTCTCCCTTCTGTTTAGGAAACTTGATGTTGTCTATTGTCACTTCATCAGTTATACAGTCATCTTCAGATTCCGAGTCATCTTCTGAAGTTAGCATCTCTTCATCTCTGTCAGAATCACTCAGTTCAACTACGGCCAAATTCTGGAAAAAAAAGACCTTAGTTAACACATTACACATTTCTATACCACTTTTGTCATTTTAGTAAAACATAAAGCAAACACATGAAACAGCCTACTACCATAAGAAAACCCCAATTAGAAAGACTTTACGGTTCTCCTAGGATTATGACAAATATCACAAACAGATTCCTAAATATTTAAATTGTAATTTATATTGCCCTGCAGCACATATAAGGCCATTTTTATATCATTATCAAAGAAATGAGTCAATAGTATCTGAGTCACAATAGTGTCAATGATTCGATCTAAGTCAGATATTTAAACTGACAAGTAGGAGGCATCAAAACTGATTTTCAATAAAGAATTCAAATGAAACCATTTAGTGTATAAGGGGTCATGACATTTATACAAACATGTGTATATGTATTTATTAATATAGTTCATATCTTATAACCTAGTAGTGTTTGTGGCACTACTACTACTGCAAAACAGCAAGTAGTTTAAACCACCAGGATATTTTTTGAAGTAAAAGTCATCATGTATTTCCATATGCAGAGCCACGATTTGAGGTCTCTCTTTCTCTCTGAAAACATCTGTCTTAAACTGATAATCCTCACCCCAAAAACTTCCTGTATGCAGCAAAGCAAAATACAGGAATTTGAGATGCAATTAAATTTCTTCAGTGATTTGCAAATAGCATTAAGCTATTAATCACTAAGTCTCCTGGCTTGTTTATTATAAACCCAAGACACTTGTCAGACACTGTCACATGAAAAAATCTTTTAAAAATCCTGTCCAAGTTCCCTATTCTGCTTCAGCATATTAAAACAAACAATTTTCATGACCCACTTTGTTTTATTTGGAGTTCTTCAGCATATATCAGCACTGGACAACCTATTGCATGTAGGGTGGGTACAGTCTACAAGAACTCTGAATTCAACCAGTGGCCAATAAATTGTTCTGACAGCTCACACACCAAACCCCAGGCTGCCTTATTTCTAGCTTTAATCTTGTGGGTCTGCAGGCCAGAAGGCACTTGTCTGGGACATGCACGTATCACATCACCTTCGTATGAAAATTTTCTTAAATGAGCATGTGGCTGTTAAAAACAGCATGTGGCTGTTAAAAACAGAAAGAAAATACTGATGTGAATGTAAATAAATAGACAAATACCAGCCATAAAGGATCACAACAACACTAACAACTTTTCTAAACCCAAGACCTATAGCCAGTCCGAAAAATACCTACAAAGCACAGCTGAAAGGGAGATATTACTCTTATGTTACGCCTTACCATGCCTTACATTGCCCAGTTGCTAAACCAAATTACCTGTGTGACATTTAAAAGACAATTTGTAACTTACTTTTGATTCAAGGTTGCTGATTCAAAAGTATGTCTTATCCTGGCCTTAAACTATTTCATTCCCAGTCATTAAATTCTGCAAGCATGAAAACCAAGTAGTAAATTTTAACCAAATAAGCATTTTTATTACATCTGTGTTTTGAATTTGCAAATCGTGGACTAAAACAGTAAAGACTTAGCCTTATCTATCAAATGAGCTCATTCTAAGATCATAGAATTATTTTAATCGCATCTAAATTTTCTTTCTAAAATAAAAAAATACAGTAGGTATTTACCATTTCTATAACTTTTTCTGTGGCACTGTCTAGATTTTCAATATCAAACTGATGAGCTGGTGCTGTCACCATTTTTCTTCTTAGCTCATCATTTGCATGAGCCATCTGTGGTAAAAAGCTCTGTACTCGGTCCAAAACTGAAAAAGAAATAATTATCACATGTATACATACAAACAGATGCACATTAGTTTATACATTTGTATCTCAGAAGTCTGAGCACTTAAACAGATTCCATTTCAACTGTAATTTCCAGCTGTCTACCATATTTAAGAAGTTTTAATAGGAGGATTTATTACAGTATTCAGCTTCCCAAGACATAAACAGCAAAAAGATATCAAATCTATTGGTCAGCATGGGGTGCAGGAAGAAATCACTTAAACAATTACATTCAGATTCTTAAAACAAAATGTGACTACTTTACAGAAAACTTGCTTGTAAAAAGTTCCATTGTTTTAAATACATACTGAGTGCCATCTTGAGAAACTTCCACATCAGTATTATCTCCAGTGGAAACATAATTATATCCCTCCTTTCTTCCTTATGAAAGCATAGGCTGAAGGTCTCGAAGAAGGTGGAAAAGTTAGCTGTAGCACAGATGCCACAGATGTCACGCTACACTAAAGAAAATTCAACATAATTCTGAAAAGGGGCTCTGAAATTAAGATGGTGGGAGAGAGACAGATGCTCTAGGTTGAAGTATAAAGCACTTATCCTCTGCAGAGATATCCCTCCAAGCTCAGCGGGACTTCCCAACAATTTTAAGATAATCAGTGTCATTAGGAGAATCACACCCATTTCCTTTCCGTGGAGGAAGGGAGTATCTTCACCTGCCTCCAGAGTTTCTTCAAATAATCTTTGCTCCACACATGCAGAAGAGCCAATCGCTAGTTTTCATTCTCCGTGAAGTAAGAAGTACTATTCTGAGTGAGCTCCACAGGAGTCTAACAGGTATGATCTACCTTTGAAACACTGTCATCTTTGTAGAGACTTTTATCCAAGAAAGAACTCGATATAACAACTTGTTTGTTTCTATTCCTTTTTAAATCTCAGCTCAATCACAAAATAAGAGTATGGTAATTTTACAGGACTCGATTTTAAATTAGATATTTTTATACACCAAATACTTCATACTGAGAAGTTACTTCTGAAAAGAGGCAAGAAGTCCAGATCAGCAAAAAAGCCACAGCTTTTTTGGATAAACTGGATAACTGGCTAAAAAAAATCTGAGACTGAAGAACTCTGGTATATGTGAAGAGAAAAAACTCCTGAAGATACACAGCTTTTAAAGAATAACCATTTTTATGCTATGTCCTCTTATGCATGGAGTTGCACTGAAGAGAATGTCAGCAATCCATATGTAGCTTTTCTAAGAAAGAAGGCACATAGCTCAATTAAAGAAAATAATTTTTCTTAATGCATTCAAATTCATTTTTTATGAATGAATGGTTACATGATCTGGCTTAATAATTTTGCCAGCACATTCGTGAAAAACAAAGTTCTGAAAGGGGTCTACGTAACCTGCATCAATTTGAAAGCAGCTGACTGCATGAAGACCAAGGGTACAACATAGCACACAGACAGCGTGAGTATTTCTGCAAGGAGAACCCCGTCGCTAAAACGTAGGGCTGTAACACTCAGCACCGCAAAATCCAGCTTTGCAGAAGCAGCAGTTACAGGATTAACCTGTGGGACGTGCAACTGCAATGGAGGACCCAGCACCGGTAGGAATCAAACACGAGAGTTTCTCCCTTTACTAACGCAAGAAAAGCGCTGAAGCGCGTGTTATATCAAATACATTACCTACTACTTGACACTGTTCCAGTAACAAAGTCCTACTTACCATTACTCCTTGGGATTCTAACTGTCTGTAAAGTTGTGGCCTTCTTGCTGCTACATTTTGAACTAATCAACAAAGTTTCTTCCAGTCCTGGAAACAAACAAGCATTTGAATGTTTACCTATGCCAACAACAAATTGCACATTTCAACTGTGAGGCTCTCTTCTTGCTGCCACTTTTCCACCTTTCTATAAGAAGACTAAGAATGAGGATTCAACTGTCTCTGCCTCCAGGAATTCCACTCTGCCTTCCCGCAAATTCTGTTTCTTGATGTCTGTTTGGGGTGGTCATCTCAGTACTTCTGTACATGCTAGGTAGCGAATGTCTAGAACTTGCTGCCACAAGAGGCTGTGAAAGCAGATGGATCAGCAGGTTCAACACGGAATTAGACAAATTCAGGGCAGCAGAGTCATAATCAGATACTAAAAAGACTGAGCAGGAACGTACCCCCTAGCATCCCTACCCCTATAATCGCAGATACCAGGCAAATTACAAGAACAGGGAGCACACAGTGCTTCAGCTACCAAGTTCCCTGTAATGATCATCTGCTATTGCAGTTGTTGGAAGAACTGGGCTATACGGACCACCGGTCTGACCCAGCAGGTCACTTCGTACAGGCTCCTGCTTTTAAAGTCTTTTGTCAAAGCGACAGATATCGATGCACTGAGAAACTACCTGCAATAACCCACAGCAAAACACAGTGAGGTAACAGCTAATGCGTGCTAGTTACACCGATTGAAATCCTTTCCCTCATGTGCATGACTGTGCTGGCGATCAATGAAAGCAGGCCACACACGGTGGTGCTAATGACCTAAATATGTATTTTCCAGAGCAGCACCCTAAAATCCAAATGATGCAGGGAAACTGCATTAGTTCGACAAGTTAGTTCTTATGACCGCCACCACAGCCATCAGCCCCTTACCGTTAGCTAAAATGAAGCTTTGTTTCTTTTCAGCATTTTTTTTCATCCTCACAGAAACGTTGTAACGACTCTCGACCCTAAGCCAACGTTTGCGTTGGGGGTTTGCCCCCCTGGTTTGACTTCGTACTGCACTGCCGGGGCCCGGGAAAACGGGAGCTCTTCAGAACACGCGAGATGTACCAAAAAGCGGAGTACCAGCAGCCAAGCGGGCTGCAAAGCCCCCTCTCTCGGGCAGCCCGCCGGCGGGCGAGGC
>VZTL01082189.1:0-12760 GCA_013400535.1 Scopus umbretta
CTATCCCAGCCAAAATCAGAACAGGCAGTCAGCTGCTTTCCAACACAACTGCTTGGTATTTAAAAAAAAAAAAAAAGGTTCTAAAGGCTCCTGTACAATGTGATTTTGCTGGAGCGCTGAGATCCCTATGGTTTTTGCCCCGGAAAAGGCACATTCTATCCATGCCATTCTCTCACAGTAAGGCATGCCTGATAGTTGACAATATTAATTTAAAGGATTTTTTCCTTATAGGATGAGTACATTTGCCTCTTTTTTTACCTGGAGAATTGCCATATATGGTGCTTGCAGTATTTCAGTATCACATCTCAGAAAACTTCCGATAGTTTATGTAACCTGGAAAGTTCAAATCTTGATATCCGTTATTTGGTTGGTCAGAGTTCTTGAAACTGCTACTGTTCCTGGTGCTAAGCTACTGTCTGAGTCCAATCTAGAATTCTGTTTAATTTCGTCAAATATTTTGCTTCTGATTGTAACTTTTACCTGAAATCTCTCAAAGCATGTAGTGTGGCTATGCTATGTGATCTAGATAACTATATATATCCTTCTTATACAGATAGTTATTTGGATATAACTAGTTCCTGAAGAGGAAAACTTTCTCTTGTTTTATGAATGCCTTCCACTTAAATGTTTCTATTATAGATGTGCTTCTGTGATATAATAATCACATATACACAGCTGTCGATTACAACTTTGTACTGTAGTTAGCTTTTGTTACCCTTTACATTATTTCCAAAAATTTTTTAGTACATCCAGGTCACATTTCACTCAGCCCTCTTTTCAGTGTCACACTGAAACACACACCAGATTTTCTGCAGTTTTTGCCATCTTTATCCTTCAATTAGTCCATCACTTGTTAAATGAGTGAACTAGCCAAATTCCATTCATCCTTCTTTCTTCTAGTTAGTCTGAACCAAGCACTGAGCTACTTGGTTTTTACTGTGTTGTTCAAGCAGTGAGTATCTGTAACTACTGTGCTGGTTGATCGACCCTGAGCAACTAATGTAGCTTTTAAGTCAGCCCTGTCATGAAAAGGGGCCTGGACCAGATGACCTTCATAGGTTCCTTCCAACCTAAATTGTTACCTTAGGGGTAGTTTCTGATCTTGTAAATCTCACTTTTGCCCATTTTTTTTAATGTAGGCCGAGGTTGTTTTGTATGTTAATGCAAATACCGTTCATTTCTTAACTAAAAAAAAAAAAAAAAAAAAAAAAAGAGAAGGGGTGTGCTAGTATGAACCAATCAGTCAATTTAATTTTTCATCCTCCACATGGAAATTCTGCAATCTTTATACTGACAAAACCATCACAGGTTTTCTTGAGAAATGGACTGCTTATTCCACTTGGAAAACAGTCAAAGCCAAACTACATGACTGATTGTTTTAGTCAAAGCAATTCCAGTCTAACTTCCAAGCAGTCATTTGAGGAGTGAGACCTGTAGTATTCCATCTAACTTGTCATACAGGTACCTTGGTTTTGAATAAGACTGCTCACAGTGGAACTCCTAGTTTCATTGGCATACCCAGGACTCTGTGCTTTTTATCTGTTCTTAGTTTTACATGAAAAACTGCCCTTAGAAAAAAGTATTGCAGTAACTTCTCCTATGACAATGGTCAAGCGAGAGCTCTCATGTGTGAGTCAAGGTAAGGTCATTATCCACATTTTTCAGTATTTCCCTCCTTGAGGTGCTTGTTTGTCGTAAACCTTGAGAGGCCTGAGGTAGAAATGGGCTTACTGTGGTTTTCGCTTTCTTCATTCTATCTCTGTGTAATAATGATGCTGCTCATGTGCATCTTCTCGTTTGTTAAAATCAGTTTCACTGACTTGCAGTTTCTTCACAGACCTTTTCTAGTGTAGAATATTAAATACAGATGTTGGGTTGTTGGGGGTTTTTTTTCTTCCAATTCTATTCTCCCATTTCCAAAGAAATTTTAGTTGGCTTTTTTTTTTACTAGTTTTGGAGTTTTCTAACTCCTTAAAATTGATTTATTTTTTTAAGTCTTCCAGTCATCTGATATAGTATCATTTTGACTTTTTCTGCTATTTCTGCTGGTTTCTCTGCCAAAATATGTAGTTCTTATTTCTGTATCCCCACCCTATCATGAATTTATTTTTTTTTTCCTTAGGTGTACATTTCCCCTCTCATTCTGGTGGTTTGTTTAAGGGCAATTAAGTTCATAGCACATACCACTAGTGTCCAGGAAACTTTGCAGCACTAATTTCTATACAAGCCTTCAAAAGAGTCTGCATATTGTTGAAAACAGTTCTCATGCATGTTTGTGTTGGCAGTAATTGGAAGGTAGTAAAAAAAATATTAAGACTGCAGTCAGAGATGTGCCAAATAGCTCTGGGGAAGTTCAGGTAGCTATTAGAGGATGTATCCCACCAGCCTGCTGGTGTGGATTTTTAACCGTATTAATAAGAAACAAAAATCCTGTGATGCTTGCATTCCACAGCTTTGTAAAACTTCCCTTTATGTACTGATCCTTTGCCTGGTTAAGTAGTTTGGTGATTTCAAATGTACTTTTCTCCTTTTCAAAAACATTTTGAGTGGTCTTTTTTGGACTTTTGGGTTAGATTGTGTCCCAAGGCAAAGTATTTTTCCAGCCATGAGGTCTCTTGAGGAATATAAATAACAGGAAATGGGTTTTTTTTGTTTTTGTTTTTTTTTTTAAATCCAACACCCCCAAAAAAAACAAAAACAAAAAAACCCACCAGCCCACCCAAAACTGTGAAGTAAACGTGAAATGTGTAGGATATATGCATGTACCAAACTGTTTTTGTAATGTGTGTAGATGGTTTCCTTCAAAAGATTTTTCATATGTCTTACAAAAGGTATGAAACTAAAAAAGAGAATGTTACTATAATTTACTCAAAGGCCTTACCCAGTAAGTCTTTAACCCTCTATTTGTGCACTTTTACACAATAATTCACGCCTATGTGCTCATGCTGTTATTACCATTATCTAGTATTGTTTTGTATTGCAGTTAGCACACAAAATGCGCTAATCACCTACAAGAAAAAAGATCTACCAATGCAGAGAGCTTAGCTTTTGTTAACAGCAAGGCTCAAGAGGTGAGAACTAAAGTGAAAGTTGCAATGTAGAAAAATGCACAAAGTGACAGAAGAAGGCTGGAGGTCTTTTGTACTCTTTATTACAAAAGTAACTTGATTAGGAGAAAGACTACTCAAACAAGTCCAGCACTTTTCTTTCTTACTTTTTTTGTTCCCTTCTCTTAAACCTAGTTTAATTGCTATGTCTGATCATACTGCTATCAAAGCCCACTCTGCAGAGACAGAGAAGCTCTATACATTGAGACAGTCCTACGTGATTGTCATCTAACCACCAGCATCTCCCCAGCAATTGACCTGAAGTCCCAGGACTGTACTCAGCTGCTCCAGTCCTCCTATTATGGTGAAAAATCTCTCTTCACCTATTTTCAGTTCTGCAATCTTCAGTCTTCTCTGTTTGCATGATTTGAAAAATGCAGGAGCAGCTGCGTCTGCCAAAGTTCCATGTGGAATAGCGATTTCCTATGGTGGAAAAATATGCTCTGCACAGTAATTACTGCAAGTCAAGTCCATTTAATCTGCACAAGGACTTTTATTGTCTCATGCAGTTTGGGAGGCCTAGCCTCCAAAGTTTGTAGGATAGCAATCTTATAGATGTTAGATGTGTGACACATGTTAGATTGCTGCATATATTGGGTAGCAGAGCTTTTGGCGCCATAGGCACACAGATATAAAGATGGAATATAGACTCCAGTTTCTCATTAATAAGTCTAGCTAAGAGGTAGACATGGGATAATCATTATGTAGCTTTTCTATTTCCCTTGATTAACTTTTCCCTACATACTTTCTTGAACCTCTAAGCATTTTTGTCCCCCTCCCTTGTGGTTTTTATAGAAGTGCATAAGATTGCAGCAGGTACCGTTTTTTCACCATTTTATTTTTATTTTTCAGATCTTTCACCTGACACACAAAAAGGGAGATTTTTTAAAGGTTTTCTACAACGAGAGCCACACCATGGCTTTAAAATTACGGTTAGATCTGTAAACTCTATCAAATCGTGAGCTCAGTCTAACTTTTCCTCCTTCTCCCTTTCAGTTTTCAGTCAAGTAGTTGCTTCTCTTCAGCTCCAAAAGTGGTTGTTTGTTGTCTTGTACTGTTGCAGCCACTTCTATTGTTTCAGGATTAAGTTTGGCAGAGGAAAGGATTCTGTGATGCTTGGGCACCTGTAAAAATACCTTCCACAAAACTGTAGAATTGTATACATTTTAGTTTAAAAAATTTGCTCTTTAACATCATTAACAGGATGCTCTCCTAATTGACTAAGCTAAACCTTGGACATTTCTTTATTCCTTTCCTTTTCTCCAATTTTATTCATATGTGTACATGAGCTGAAATCTCTGTGTGTGGATTTTAGTTCTTTATTTCGATGTTTCCATAATTTTCCCGACTGTGGTTTGATCTTTTGCAGAGATCCTAGTGGTCCCTAGACTGCAATTTGAAAAACACTGCTTGGAAAATATTTAGTCTTCAGTTCTTGTTTTGGTCTTTTTTTGCAGTTAGAGAATTGATGGGTCCAAGTTCATCGACTTAAGTTTTTTTGTGAACAGGACTGTTTCCTGTGAAGAATGTTGCCTGATGCAACTCAAACTAGGGCATATCAGCTCTTGAGGACAATATATGTGTACAAAAATCAGCATAATACTTAAATTTGTTTCAAAATCCTCCACCGCCTTGTCCAGCTTATGATTTTCTTCCTGACAGAGGCATGTAAATCCAGCTTGAAAAATCTGTGAAACCCTTATGCATTCAGATAGATCCAGATATGCTGATTGCAGATCTTTATCTTTAGTTCACACTTGCCTGCGTGATTACCTTCCAAGTCCCTGCAGCTGCCCCAGTCCAGTTCCGTAAGAGAATTTCACCTACTCAGTTTTTGTCCTTTCCTTGTAGCTGATCCTATGGAATCAAAAAACTCTAGGTCAGGAATCCTAGGCAGTACTCTTTATGTTTCCCTTTTGATTTCATACAAAGGGACATAACCAGATTATTATCATCCATAAAGTCAAACCATAAACTCCCAGTAAAGCAATAAAACATGCCATGTTGAGCAATCAATGATCAAAATTATAGCTCTAGATAAGGTATTCCTGCTGTGAAGGAAGCAGGGAAACTGGAGTCTTTTATCTCTAGGCAGGCATTAATTTGTACATTGTCCACAAATGTATCTTCTAGCTATTACTTTAAAACACCCAATGTATTACCAAATTTTCATTTATGCTTCAGTGATTCTTCAGAAGGAAACTCCAACTGCTCTGCTACAGTTCTCTGGGTAATGACCTTTCCTACCAGATGAGAATACTTCTTGACCAAAAGAAGTTACTGTAACACGTGCCCAATATGGAATATTAACTGCTCAGATCAAATCTTTAAAAACATGTATTTGTTTAAACAATTTGAAGTTGATCATGAAGAAGATTTTGTGTCTAGAACTTACTATTTAATTTATTATTTATTTAATGTCTCTCTTCTACAGCAGGGTAATATGAGTTGCTCAAAATGAGACCATTTTGCAGCATGTTTGAATAAATGTTAAGATTACTCCAAATAAAATTTTTAAAGCTCAAAACAAGCCCATGTTTCACTTAGAAATATCCACGAATTATCCACATCTGTTCAGCATACCAATCTTTGTAAGTGTTTCCCTTAAAAAAGAAAAGAAAACCCTAGAAATAAAGGCAATTGCTTATGTATGCAACTGCAGAGTTAAATATTGTCTTAGAAGTACTGTGGATGGAAAACAGTTGCTTGGTACTGCATGATCAGTCCACTGAGGTTAATTAGCGAGCTCTTCAGGTGTTGCAGGAGCCAAGAAGCAATGAGAGGTATTCCAAAGTTTGGATTGAATTATTCTGTCTCTTGTAGGGACTTGCAAATGGAGTTTACAAACTTCCAACTGTGCAGAGTGTGGTATGGTTTTTTTCTTTAGAAAATTGCTGTTTGGAAACAATTTCAGCAATACATTACAATACTACGTTATAGTCATGAGCTACCAAGTTATCATTGGTAAGTGATCCTTCACGAGTCAAGAGCTGGATGTTTAATTGCCCACTTCTGGGATTCTCATTTTGCTCTGCGTTTAGTCTCTAGGTTAAGGCCCATTTTCCAGGCCTACAGTCCTTTTGACTCGTGTCCTATGGATCTCTCTCGCTGATGAAAAAATGCTCAGCGTTAAGAGAGATTCACCATATATGCACTCAAAGTAGATGAAAAGTCTCTCTGTAGGTAGCATGCGTGGGACAGATTATTGCTTATAGCTCATGGGGAAGGCATGAAGAGGGTGCTGTTGACTGGATGTATATGTGCTACTCGTCAGGGTGCTTTGGCACGGAGGGCATGCAGGTCCTACAGGGAGGCACTGAGCTCTGGCTGAGCAGTGAGAAATTCCCAGGTGCTGCCAGCCTGGAGCCAGGAGTGCTGAGAAGCAGCTTGCTGGGACAGCGTGTCAGGACACTGACACAGAAGGAAGGAAACACGGAGTCTGTTCCTAGCTCTGCCCTTGATGGAAGACCTTAGTTGTGTCCAGTGTCCACCCTTATAGCTGTCTTTCCTGCCTCATCCCTCTGGTGCCTTCTGTGTAACATTTTTAGGTTTGCAACTGTCTTTCAATAGCTGTTTACCTAGAGCTTCTAATTGAAAATGTAAGTTTCAGCTGAACTGCAGAGTTAGAAACTACCTTGTCTTGCCCGTGCATCACTGTTAATCAAGTATTGAGGGGTGGGAGAGGCTTAAGCAGAGGAGCCCGGCTTGGATGTTTTTCTTCAA
Organism: Scopus umbretta; assembly: GCA_013400535.1. Classification (NCBI taxonomy): domain Eukaryota; kingdom Metazoa; phylum Chordata; class Aves; order Pelecaniformes; family Scopidae; genus Scopus; species Scopus umbretta. The sequence continues at coordinate 6,831 of VZTL01082189.1, forward strand.
TCTTGTTCTGTTTTCATAGCACTGTGTTTGGTTCCCAGCACAGCTGTGATGAAAAGAGATCATGAGATAACATGAGTACGGACTGGTGTTGTGCGACATTACAGTGAAAAGATAAGAAAGAGATGCTGCACGATATCTTTTCATTACTTCATCTATTTCCTGTTAACATATATTCTAGCAATTGGATCTTTGCCTTGGCTAGGCTCCTGTCCTGGAAGACGTGCCCTGTGTTTCCCCACAGGCCCTGTCTGTCACTGTTGGTGGGCCTGAGAGGCCACCAGAATTGGAGGTTTGTGTTCCTATGAGTGAAAAATGTGCAAATAAATGGCAATGCGCTTTACTTGATTTCTGCCTATCAGATTGCTTCTGACCTCACCTGAACTGCTCCCTTTGCCAGAACTGAAACTGCGTGTGTGAGAGGAGACAGACTTAAACCAGTGGTGCGTTAAATCAGACATTAACAGTACGTGTGCAAAGAATTATCAAAAGGACTGTAAAGTTGTATGTTCAGAGAGGCCTTATACAGTTAGGACAAAGAATGTCTCAGTATTTTCAGAGCAAGAAATGAGGCCTTTTTTGTTCTTCTCCAGGAGGCGAATAGCACCAAGGTATGTGTTGGCAGTTTGCTTGCTCCAGACTCTGAAAGAATTTCGGTTTGCAAAATTTTCATCTCTTCTATTTTATCCCCCAGTTACGAATTCCACGTGAAACCTAGAAACCCTCTTGGTGAAGGTCCAAGTAGCAATGTTGTGGCATTCAGTACAGAATCAGGTAAGAACTTCCAGAGGTCTGACCATCATTTACAGTGCCTCTCGTATCTGTGTTTGTGGGATATATGAAAGGCTCTCTTGCTTCATTCTGTACATTTGGCCTTGCTCTTGAACTGAGTGTGTTACGGTAGTGCCTGGAAGGTCAGCCGGAGATCAGGGCTATATTGTGTGGGGATGTAAGATGGCCAGACTGCAGGAGAAGAAAACAGGACCACAGAGAGTTTGTCTGGTGTTCGTTATGAAGAAACTCACTTTATCGTTAGAGAACGCTCAGTCCTCTAAGATTAATGTTCCTGACCTTTTTGTTTCTATCAAACTCGTTAATGACTTCTGGATGGAGAACATAAGGTTTTTTCTTTGGGCTGGTGTGTTTATAGGCACTTTTGCCACCTGCTCAATAAGGCTGCTGTATAATAGTGATGTCTTTTGGCTGAAATAAGGATTGAGAAATAGCAGTTGGGAAAAGTCGATGTCCTGGTATGTCCTCTTCCATCCTGCTTACTCTCCTGCAAAACCGTTAGGGGTGTATACAAGCCTGTTTTGACCATCGGGTGGCTCCCAAGTTAAGTCCTATCTGACTCGGAGGTGAGAATCGGGGAGTGCCTTTGCTTTTCCTATTCCATTTCCCCATGAGGCTAACTGCAGTTGACTTGTTGACTTTACACAAGCAAGATACCATCTTTTGCGCAGAAGTTTTTATTGCACGATAGTACTTAAGGACCATATGAAACACAAAATGGATTTAGCCTTTTTGAAAGGACTTTCTCAATCTGTGTTTCGAGCCAGGTGTAATAATGTAATAGTCCTCATCTAGTGCTGTCACTGATGGATGAGAGTTTTGGCTGAGCGAGGGATTAGTCAGGGAGGAGTTCAGACTATGCCTCACATATTTAGAAACTGTGAATACACTCTTTGTAATCCTAGATTGTTAAAACTGAAAAAATGCTTATGCCAAGTGCAGTTTTCATGAATGACAAGGCTTATGTTCTGTCTCCTATTTAGCTTGGACAAATTAAGCAGCCAGTTTTATTTTTTCTTAACTGCACACATCCATTTCTTGCTTTTGGGCTTTCATAGCCAAGTTTTGTGTGGCAAGTATTACAGAGGGGTCCTTTTTATTATTTAAGTTTTGAAAATGAAATTTTAAAAAAGATGCAGTAGACTTGGTTTTTGCTGGTTACAGGTTTAAACTCTTGCTTTTAATAGAACTGTGTTTGACTGGTATTGTCCCATAAGTAAAATGGATACTGTAGTTTCACATAATAAATTTATTTCTTTTAATTTAATTTAATACAAAAGTGAACTTTGCTTCCAAAACTCTTTCTGTTTCACAAATTACAGCTTATGTCAACTGTAGAAAATCACTTACCAGTGCTTTTCCATTGAAATATTGGGAAAGTTCATTTTACAGTGTCTGATTGAATGTTTGTTTTCTTCCCCCAGCGGACCCAAGAGTGAGCGAGCCAATTTCAAGTAAGCCTTTTACGTATAGTGTCTTCTGATCAGGAATTTTTTCAGAAATGAGATAGCATAATTTTACAAAGGGGTTGGCTGTACTGCACCGATTAAATGAATTATGGAATCAAACACCTTTCACACATGATTTCACTCCTTCCACCCGTACCCCTGGTGAGAAATTCATGCCAGGCTGCTTGTTTACCTGAGCGGAACTCAATCAACGTGATGTGGTGCTCCCGTGGCAGCTGGGGTGGCTTCAAACCAACGTACACAAATGAGCCAAGGACAGCCTCGTACTTTCTCAGCCTTGTCATTAAAGCAAAAGAAAGCTCTGTAAAACGAATGAGCTGCTCCACACTTTTTCAAATAACTGAGTTAACAGAGCACGATTCATAAGATACTATTTATCTACCATTGTGTTTTAGGAAAAATTTCTGCTTCTGAAGGCTCGATCCAGCTCTGCTTTAGGCCACTTACAAGACTCTTGCTGTCTTTGGTGGGAGGTGGACTGAGCTTTTGAAGAACAGCTGAGATTGCTCAAGTAAATTGGGCTGCTTTTTGCATCTGTAATGAACATCACTTCGCCAAACACTGAGGCACCATTTCTTTCTGCATAATTCATGACACTTAATTTTTGTGTGTGTTTTTGTTAAATCCCATACGCTTTGCTGCAAGTTGACTGTCCTGGCTTGAACCCACTGAAAAACAGTGACTGTATCACATACTTTGTAAATGAGAGTTTTGCCAACACATAGACATTGTCCCCCTAACAAGAACCTAGAATGAGCTTATTCCAAAGTAGCACCACACAGAGAGCAGAAGCAGTTCACTGCATCAATCATATCTGCACCCTTTGGCATTTCCCTGAAATATCTTTCATGTTCAAAATGCAGGTGACTGGTGCTGTGGTGCATTCTGCTCCATCAAGGTTTCTAATTCTATTTATTTGAATATATCTGTTGTACATAATTTTGTACTGCAGCATCGTACTTCAGCCTCTTTCTTTTTCTCCTGCAGTGGGAAAGGATGCTATCTGGACTGAAATCCCATTCAATTCAGACACCTATTCAGAATGCAAAGGGAAACAATACGTAAAGCGGACTTGGTATAAGAAGTTCGTAGGTGTGCAGCTGTGCAATTCGTTGAGATACAAGATATACCTCAGTGATTCACTTACAGGTGAGAGATGTTCACATCAGAGTTGTCCACCTTAAGCACTCTTGAAAGATACCATGGTGCCAGAACTAAGAGGTTTAACAAGACGAGCTCTGCTGGTGTGATCAGGTACGTTTAATCTAGGCCACAGACAGATTAATCATAAACAGTAACTTGCTTGTGCTCAGTAAGCATTGATGTGAAGCATTTGATACTGAAATTTCAGTCTCGAGAGTTACTTCTCTGTGGTGGTCATCTAATTTTAAGTACCTGTGAGTATCCTGGGGGTCATACAGAAAATTGGTCAGGTCTCTGACAGTGAATAGCATATATTTTAAAGGTGCCAAATTTCTATTTAAAGAGAAGCCTGGAATAGTTCTTAATTAGAGGATTAGGACCTAATTTTTGGCCAGGATTAGACTCAGTCATTCCCATCCCATTTGGTAAACATCTGGTTACTTCATTACTGTGAGGCTGATAAATACACAACTTCAACTCTAGTCGACAGGTTTTACTCACCTGCTTTGACATTTTTGTTTTGTTTTCACATTCCCTATTTTTGCTTATAATCTCTTCCCCCCTTGCCCCTTCTTTTTCTTATATTATGTTTTATTACTAACAGCAGCCTCCCTGGCCTTATCTTCTCAAGTTTTGTTCAGTGTCTTAAGGTCACTAGTGTGTGTTTTAAGTAAGTCCTGAATTCAGGGACACATGCTGTGTGGAAGCTGGAGACATAGCCTGTAAAAAGCGGGTTTCGGTTAGTTGATGGTTAAGCAGAACTTTGTGTCTCACGTAGATTGTACAAGCTGTACTTAGAAATACGTTAACTTCTTATAATCCATCCCGAGCTCCTGGCTTTCTTCCGTACGAAGTCTTTTATCAGAGCTGCATGGACAACTCTGCCACAACGGCGTTAGTATGGCACCCCGAGCACAGAGTGCGTAACACAACTGCGTATGGGAAATGTCTTTTGCGTGCAAGTTAGGCAGCGTGTTCATCACATTGGATTGAATGAAGTAGGAGAAGCTGTGGCTGAAAGAATCAACTTTTTGTAACCCAAAGCTGCCCCGTGTCAGAGCTCAGCACCTCACGGGAGGAACATGGAGAGAAAAGAGCGGGGGAGTGTAGGGCAGCCCGTGCCGACATAATTTTAAGCTGCCCGGCCTTGCGCCCGGCACCGTTCTCCCGTGGGCAGACAAGGAAGGAAAGCCCTGTCGTTAATAGTACGTACAATACCTCGTACGTAAATAACGTCTTGGCGATTACGTGAATCAAAGAGGCTATTTTGAACAGCAGAATCGTTCATTCAGCTGTTGCTGTACTAACCAGCTGCGATCAAATGACAAACACTGGCAACGAGGCGCAGCGTATCACTAACCCAGCCAGCGGAGGAAATAGCAGTGCTAATCTAGCAGGACTCGACTGCAGCCCTAAATCAAGTGAATTAGCACTGCAGTGAAAGCTACTTCAATCTTTGAAGAGAAGTTTAATATATCGGGGGCCCATTTTCCTATTTTCATTAGGTTGTTTTTGTTCTTGCTGGAAGGGTGGTGATTTAACTTGGCTGGAGAAAGGTGATGGTAGCCACATTGTATTCGTTATACTGGCTAAGTCTGGTTCTTGCACTTGAATTGTTACGACCAGTGCTGACCGGTTGTCACAATATTTGAAAGAACTGAAATATTTATGTGGAAGAAAAGCTGCTTTTCCCCCGTTTCCTCAGTGAGACTGTCACAGCACGGGCCTCTATATGCGAGTGAGAAAGTTTCCGATGTGAAGCCAAATTCTGTTCTGATGCGTTTCGCTGTCGCACCGTGTCTCATCGTGCCCACCGAGGCCGGCGGAGGTGTACCTGCTAGCACCAGCCAGCTGGGCAACGCGTGCTGGTAGTGAAGGGCTGCGCTGAGGTCCGAGTTCCTCCTTACGCAGAAAATATCTTCCGAAGCTCTGCTGTTTAAGCAGCGTAACGGTCTTGAAATTTGGGTGCCTTGTACGAACGCTGTTGTATAAGGCAGCCAACAGCCATACCTTTGCGCGCTGTTTTTTAGCGTGAGTTCATACTTATAGCAGAACTCACAATGCGTAAAACAAAGACGGTATCTAATTTTCTTAAGACCACCCATAAGGGAAGACTGGAAAGAAAAATAATTTACTTTATGCTAGAAGTGCTATCCCCAAAAGAGAAAGATTAATCTAGTCATTTGTTAGCTAAAGGTTTTTACGTGTGTTCCTTTATTACAGAAAGAATCGGGCAGTAAGAATTTAACAGTCACTGAGAATGCTGCTGATTTGTGTATAGCAATTGTTTGAATTATGCATAGGTTACGCTGTGGGCCAGAAGACTATGTGTGTTTCTGAAAGTTTCTGTTCTTGTTTTAGCCATAAAAATATCTGGTTTATTCTGTCTCTCATGAAGAAAAACTGATCTATGTTACGCATGCCAGGACTGTTCTATAAACCAGCATCTACTGCTGACCTCATTTAACAGTCCTCCAGAGCAGTCACTGTAGGCATTCCAGAAAAGCAGGCCACCTAAAAAAAAAAAAA
>VZTL01082192.1:0-12662 GCA_013400535.1 Scopus umbretta
GATCCCTCTGCAGAGCCTTCTTGTCCTCCAGCAGATCAACACCTGAGCCGCCAGCTTCTCCAGGAGAACGCTGTGGGAGACAGTGTCAAAGGCCTTACTAAAGTCCAGGTAGATAACATCCACTGCCTTTCCCTCGTCCACTAGGCGGGTCACCCGGTCACAGAAGGAGATCAGGTTGGTCAAGCAGGACCTGCCTTTCATGAACCCATGCTGGCTGGGCCCGATCCCCTGGTTGTTATGAACGTGCTCATTGAGCGTACCCAAGATGAACCACTCCATAATCTTCCCCAGCACTGAGGTTAGACTGACAGACCTTTAGTTCCCCGACTGTTTCTAGGATTATGCTGCCTCTTTTCATGCTTTGGGTACAGTCAAATGAACTGTTAAAGGTGGTGCCATGCTATCTCTGCTAATTTAGCTGTTCATCTCACCATTAAGCCAGTTCTGTAAAATCATCAGAGGTGTTCTAGTGGTTTGGTTTTGATTCATTTAGAAATCTTTACAGAGCAAGGTTAAAAACTGGTAAAAGTAAACAGTGAAAATAGAATTACTGAGAGACAGTGACTGCCCTCCATCACTACAGCAGCAGTGAACACCTGGAAATGGGCACAGGAGTAGTAATCTATTCATTTGGATCATCAGCTGCACAGCTCACCTGATTGTGCCCTCAACCAAATAAAAACTGTAAAGCATCGTTTGCATAATTGCTTCTAGAAGGTTTGCTGCCTACTTAACAAGAGCTTATGTAGATTAATTAGTTTAATGTTTATACTGCACCCTGAATATGTTAAGCAGGATACAAGAATGATTTGCAGTTTATACAGTGACTTCCCTATTGCAGTGCTGTAGTGAAATACCTAGAGAGATAGACCTTATCACATCAGGTCCTTGGACTTTTATCTTTTTAACATTTAGGTTGTATATAAAGCTGTAAGGTTTTGGGGTTTGGGGTTTTTTTTGTTTATTTTTCATGTGGTGTATTTGTTTTTCTTCTTGCTAAATACAGCCTTTTGAGAGTTGGCCAAAAAGAGGAGATTAATTAAATTCATGTAATGTTTCTGGGAGTCATTGAGGCTTGCAGTACTCCCACACGTTTATCTATACACTATTATGAGTGACAAATAACTTTAGCATTTGAGATTAAGTACTCTGAAGGGATATAAGGTTTACTTGCTATATATATGTGTACTGTATGTGTGTTTGATGCACACAAGCCCTCAGATGATCGAGCTGTGTAAACTTTGCTGTAGGCAACCTTTCCTGAAAAAAAGAGGTCTTTCTGAAATAAATCTTCTCAGTCAAGTACCAGTTCTTGTGCTCACTCATACACTCAGAAAAATAAGGACTTGCCTACATAGAGCATTATCATGCACCTGTACCTGTGCTGAGGAGAGGGGAGTATAGAATGTGCATGCTGGCAGCATATATTCTAGTTTTGTACAGCACTGCACCCAGAATAAGACCTGTGGCATAGTTTAATTTGCATAGTCATAATGGCTATATCATTCCTCTGTTTAAAAATGAGCTGTCTGCATCACTCTACAGCTTGTGATTGTCTCTTACAGATGTACTAACATGGCTTTCTTTGAATTCAGAGGTATCTGCAATGCAGTCCACTGGTGGTATATATGAATTCCTTTCACTGAAGAGTGACTGGGTGCAGTTCTACAATGTCTGTTATTCAGAAAGTCATATATGGTAATGGCAGTCCCTGAATTATTGGTTCTTAAAGTGGTGTTCTGCACTGGGGGAGGGTGAGTTGAGATGGTGCAAGGTTCTTTCTGGATATCATAAAGAAAGGGCCAACAATAACGGCTTAATAAAATAGCTGTTTTAATAAGACAGAATAAGAAGAGGAATATAGATAGCGAGTAAACCTTATGTCCCTTCAGATGCTGGGAAAACTGGAAGGAAGGTGTGTTGCGTCTCTTGCAACAGACCACCTTCGGCTGAGGTAGCACGGAGGCCCAACACCCCGCCTCCGGGCCAATGAGCACTGACACCAATATGAGGATGCTGCAAATGGCGTTTATTAATAGGTTGCATAGCAATATATACTCCGCTGCCTTTCGTTACCGCCCATAAGCTATACGTCACGAGGGGTAGGAATATACATGTTAAAGGGGGAGGCCTCTGTTCTTTCCATTACATCACGTGATCTTCCGACCGTTATCCACTACAAGGTGTGAGCTCAGTTCAGTTTTGCTATGAACAAGCCCCTTCAGTTCCCACTGAATTAACCAGAAGTGGTGCTGGCTCAGACTAGTGCTGAATTTGGCTATTTGGGCAACCAAGTAGGAAGTAGCACAATGATTGTCTCTTTTTCTCCTCTCTGTACATCTCCCCATTGCTACCACAAACATTTATTAAGAAAAAACAACAAAAACCCCTCAACTAATTGTTGCAAATAGATTACTTTCACAAAGATGAGCTAGGTTGGTATGGATTTGGGGCCAGATTACGTTCCTTGCTACCATAAGGAGACTTCCAGAATGTATCAGGAGCCAGAAAAGGTGTGACCAAAAAATACTGACATATTCAAAGAGGTGTATGTACAACTAATCTTCCTTTTCTTTTTTTTAGTGGGGCTACATCTGTTGTCTACAGATGCAGGCAAAAAGGGACCCAGAAACCTTACGCTGTCAAAACATTGAAGACAGTAAGTTGTTTTGGTTTTTATTTTGGAATGTTTTATTTGTGGTTTTCTCTGGGTTTTGGGGTGCAGTTTCTTTGTGTGGGGGGAAAAGACAAGTTTAAGAACCCCACTGAGCTTTGTATTTTCTGTAATTGAGATTCTTCTGTTCCTCATAGTTAAAACAGCATTTAGAGGTAACAGTACTTTGTTGGGAGTGTCTTATCCCCATGAATCTTGCTTTCACCTTCATCTGGCATCCTCTGTATAGACTTAGACTTGGGCAAAACTCTTCAGACAAAAATTTATTTTGCTCACACCAAAGAAAAGAAGCAGGTTCTGATTCATTTAAACATTCTGTGAATCCATATCACATTAAGTAGCAACAAATATCATTACATGATTTAGCTTTTTCAGAAACTGCTTTAAGCACCAGTTCAAAATCAAGTAACATTAAATATTTCATAGAGGTTTTCTCCCCCTACAAAACTGCAAGAGAACCAGTTGAGACATCAGTTATTTTTGGAGCTCCATATATATCACAGAGTTATTTTTGTGTGTGTTACAAAATGGACAGTGGAAAGCATGAAGAGAGACTAAAGAGGAAAGGCTAGTAATGGACTGAGAGACTTCAAGCACTTTAAAATATTTCATTGCCTTTTTTTGGCCTTTGTAGAGATTAATTCATGTTCATGATGAACACATTATTACTAGATCCATTTATTTGTGTCTGGGAAGTATTCAGACTTTTGGCAGACTTATTAGAGTGTAGAAGGTTTTTTTTTTTAATGATAAAAGTGTAGGGAAAATGGTGAGCAAGAAGAATGCAAGTATATGGTTAAGTTGTTTGCACCACAGTAATAGCTAAACTTAATGCAGCCTTGATTATATTAGTAATACAGTTAGCAGTTCCTGTAACTTAGGTGTTCCCAGTGTAATTGATATACTTTGGGATGTTTTGTTGTGTTATAAGAACAGGTGATATTCTTATATGACTGACCTTATTTGTACAATTGAGCACATAAGAAAGGCCATACTATAATGATCTGCTCTCTGCATCTGTGTGCCATGAGCTGCTGTAGCTCTATTTCAATTTGAACATGTAATTATTATCACAGAACTAGAGCTGTGTGTTAAACAGGGCTCTCACAGCAGGTGTCCTGATATTTACACAGAGTATCTCAGAACAAAAATAACTAACTGTGATTCAAATCATGTATGGAAATGTTGATTAGCTTAAGTTTCTTGTTGGCCTTTTTTAAACAACAATTATAAAAAAAACCCAAGATGGTATTTCAATAGTGGAGGAAAATTGATGGGAGAAAGAGGAAGAGCCTATCTGCTTTTGATACACACAGTTCCATTTCTACAATTCCCTTTTCTAAATGCACATAAGCGAGCTCTGGAGAGAACAGGAAATTAGAAGGAGAAAGCAAAGGAAGATGGCGAAAGAGCAAATACTCTAATTAGTCGTTCAAACTGTCAAACTTTTAATGCTGCATAGAACAGGTCTAACTCAGTAAGGAAGAGCATATATAAAAACCAAGATGAGGGTCAGGGAGAGAGTGGTCCAGCTTGTTCTAGAAGTCGTAGCAAGTGATATGTGATTAGCAGTCTGGTAGCTGACTGACAGTTTCAGATTTGTGAATGCTGATCACTATGGTAGTTTAGTTTAAAATAAAGCATCACAAATCATTACTTTTGTCCCATGGGAATAGATAAGAAACAAATAATCCTTGTGTGATGAAGTGGTGTACTAGGAACAGACCACAAGGAACATAAAATGCCTATCAAAGTTCTTTTTATTTAAATAAAAGTATTCATTTTTCATTTTGGCTGACTAATTCACTGTCATTTAAGAGGAAATAAAATTTTGGGCAAGACATATCAGCCAATTCTGAGAATAACCCCTTGTGGAGAGATCAGAGTTCTTAGGAGTTTCTATAATTAATCTTTCTATCATCTAGGTTAATAAAATAGTATTCTTAGATTATTTGTATGATTCTTTTCATTTTTTTCTAACTTCTAGTTAAACCAACAAAGAGAAACTGGAGAAAACATATTTATACAAAACTTTTTTTGTATGACTGAAATAATGATTGGGGAATATTTTATTTCAATTTAGAGTTTTAATCTTTCTTAACCATTAATTATGATTTTATATTGTTCCAAAAGGAGGAGAAAAAAAACTTTTTTTTTAAATTTGAAACTGCTGAAACAGAATGCTTCAGTTCCCTCTTGTTTTTGTCAAATTCAGCCCAAGTTTATGAGTAGATTTAGATTCTTTAAGTTAAAGTTTTGGTTAATAAAATTTAGTTCAAAGAACACTTATAGTTCTTATTTCTGAAATCTCTGATCTTCAAAGACAGGAAACTGACAGGCAAATTAGGAACATAACTTCTAAAGTAACTAAAATAATACTGTTAGAAGGGCTGAAGAGGCCAAAAGAAAAGTTCATATACATATTAGCAGGGGAAAAAAATCTGAGATAATGAATAAGAAATTAGATTTGGAATTGTTCTTAGATACAAAAAGAAATATGTTTATAAAACCTACATTTATGGGACAGGCAAATAACAATATGAAATCACTGGTTTTGATTGGCTCATATACCTCATCCAACCATTATGCTCAGTCTACTGAGCATAGATCATAGCATAGTGTAGTGCATTATATACTAATTATTCAATCTTAGCTATGTTTAGTAAATTTCTTAAATTCTGTACAGATAATAAATATAAGGGATTGAATCACATAATATCTTTATGGGGAAATCCATTTCATTAAGCAAAAAAGAAGCAAAAGCAGGCAGTTCTATTTAGCACTTCAGAAAAACTCATCAAATAAGCAAAATACAATATAGAACTGTTAACTGCTTATTATACATTTGTAGTTGCAAGTATGAGATTGGTTTGCTTTTTACTGCACAATTTACTTCTGCATGATGATTCAGTATTTAAAAAGAATGAACTCTTTTTAGGATACACTTTTACAAAGATGATTATAACTACTCTAAGCAGAGGCTTAAAATTATGTGAAATTTGTAATCAATCATTCTAGAACAGTTGCTGTTACAAACAACATGGATGATATTGGAAGAACGTAGTATTGAATGGAGCAAACCATGCTATTTATGGAATGAAACTTAATCTTTAAACTTTTGCCTCCTTTTGAAATACGATAAGAAAGCTAAGCAACATATGAACCAAGGCCAGCCTGGAGATCATATTGCAGTTTAGGCAGGTAATGCCTTCCAATAAATCAGAAACACCTCTGCGTTCAATTTCCTGCATGAGTCTGGATAATTTGCTTAAAAAATATTAATGAGCATCACCATTAAAGAGAACAGATGGCCTCCATTCTATGGTTTCCAAATTGAGACACTGAGGGCCTATGTTTTAGATCTACCAAGTGCTAACAACTGTAACTGATGTAATTTGGGAGCTGTGATTGCAATAAAGCAACATGTTTTGAAGGAGAAAGCATGGGATTTTTTGGCAGATTGTCTGGAGTTCAAGTCCTAGTGTATTCCCAATTCACTCTGTACCATTGGCCAAATTATTTACTCTTTTTTTCCCCAAAATTTCTTATCCATAAAATTGATATAATATTCGTATGATTTGCTTCACAGCAGTGCTTTGAAGATTAGGCTGCTTAACAGTCCTAGGTTTTAATTAATATATACTGTCCCATAAGAATGATGATGTATTATGAAATACTAACCTCTATTTCAGTCATTGAGGCATCTGAATACAGAGATTATTTTCAAGAATTCTAATTTTAATTTCAGTTTTTTTCATATATGAGCATCCTCCCTCACAGGGTTTGTGATGTTCAACTAATATTTGTGAGGCATTTTAAATAAAATCAATATTTATGAAGCAGTGTTCTTCTTGAAGACTGGTTGATGCAGTTCAAAATCAGACAAGCATTCAGGCACATAAACTTTTTTTCAGATCAGTAACAGAGCAACAGTTTTCAAGCAGCGCATATGTTGGAAATAGTTGTTCTGGGATTAATCTAATTATACTAATCAATTAGACAATTTGAGAACAAAAAATAGTTTATGCCTGTGGAACAGAGAGGAGTGTGAAAAAAGGGAAAGGTAACAGACTTCCCTCATGGATAACTCTGGATGGGTATCTGGAGTCTGAAGAAAATTATAATGGGCTATAAAATCATATATAAAAAGTCTCAACTGAGTTCATGGTTTTCAGTATTCAGTAGGAAAAAAAGAGTTTCTAATTTTATCAGAAACGAGATATCTGTAATGCAATAAGTATGGAAAGATCTAAGAGAACCGATGATTTTTTTTGTGAAGGGCATAGGCTGTGGCATTTTTAGAAATGGGGTTGGAAATTGTGTTTAGCTTTATTGCTCTGGCAAAGTCTTATCCATCTGTGCTGTTTTTTAGTACATGGGATGTGTTACCAGGGGTCAGTGAGGATGAGAGGTTCTTTGAAGCCTAGAAAGTGGGACTTTGGAGGATTTTTTTGAAGGCATGATTATCTTCTAATGTAGATAGTAATTTTTTAAATTATTTTTATTAGTGGGTAATATATGACGAACAGGGAGTATAGCTGGCTGGACTTTTCATTTTGTATTGCAGTTAATTGGTGGTATTAAGAGGTTCATGTAAATGTTTGGGCTATTTCCTTGGAGGAGTGCTGCTCTTAGCTTATCCTTACCAGTTGACTGAGAAGGCAAATGTCACAAGTGTTTATTCTGAAAAGTGGGTCTGGGGACTATGTATCACACTTGGAGATAGTTAGGTGTGAAACCTGGTCCACAGAGAAAATGAGAGCCTGACATAATATAATTTGCCTGAAGTACTATGACAGTAGTACTGTCCCCAGATTTCAAATGTTTGAAATATATATACATATATATGTATATTTAAAGTAAAAAAAAAAAATTCATCACAAAACTAGTATTCTTCATTAAAAAATCATTTAAGACAAAATTCAGCTTTAGATAAAAAAATGAAATTATCAGTTGCTCTTAAGTATAATGCATGAATGCAGTGTAGCAAAGTTAGGTTTGAGTAAGCAGTCATATTTTTCATATTTGTTTCTGAGTTATCTTATTTGCAGTTTCAATAGTATTTTAAACATTGTATTATGTGTAATGTTCTAAATTTTGAAAAGGAAAAAGAATAGTGTCATATGTAACTCTACATGAAAAGAAGTCAACTGTGCATCAGCACTCACCATTAAAAAGGTATATTTTTGTCCACCAACTCATACATTCTTTTCTGTTATTCATTATACACAAATACACACACCACCCACGCTATTGTTTGGTAATTATTGAGAAATGGTAAATTTTAATTACCATTCAACCTGTAGTACTATTATAAATGTAGATTATTTTTCCTGGTATGCTCATTTTAGTCATCAATGTCATCATTTGTTATTCATGTGTAGTTCACTGTTATGTTTCTTCTGAAAGAAGAAAAAATATTTCAGTAAAAAATATTGTGAATAAAGAAATAAGGCAGCAAGGCTTTGGCTTTCCACTGTTTATATCCAATTTTCCCTCATACAAAAGGGGAATCAGTCTTCCCCGCAGTCTGACTCACTACTTTCCTGAAGAAAACTGCTTTTAAATAAAAGTTAAATCCATCAAATACATAGTGTGTAAAGAAGTAGAAAAAAGTTCATTTTACATTAATAGACAACTAAAAGATTATTTGTTCTGCAGTAAGATACCAATAGGTTTGTATTTTATAAGCCATGAAGTTGGAGACCATTCAGTGAAAGTGAAAACTCTGCTGAAAAATAGCTTTGTAATATGCTATTGTAGTCCTTGGAAAGCAAAACGCAGGTTTTGTCTGTATTGACAGGACATCCTTCTCAAAAAGGAAAAAAATCCTATTCTGCAATTGAAAAACCTGTCCTATATACATAAAGTTATTTAAAATGTCATCTACATTAGTGTATTGTATTATATTGTGTTGTAATGCAGATGATGTGTAAAAATCACTTTATGTAGAACAATATTTTTTACCTGTCACCATTTAGATTGAATTGCTGTGCTCTTCATGAGTAAGTTGTCTTTTGGGTTAAGACTTTAAGTCAAGAACAGACTGCATTATGTCTCTTTTTTTTTTTCCTTACTGCATTTAATTTACAGGTAATTAAGTAACATTCATTTCTGTAGTTCACAGCTTATTTTTCAGAAGTATAAAGACAAATTAGTAAAAAGTGGAAAATATAAAGCTCAACTCATGCATTTCAAGGAAGCTTGATCTACTGAATACTTTGCATTATTGAGCAAGTAGTTCTGAGAAGCTAAAGAATATCCTTTAGATGATTAATTCAGTAAAAAAGAAAAAAATGAAACACATTTATGCTTGAATAATTTAATAGGAACTTTTGTGAAACAGTCAAAGCTGCATATCTTCTTCCACCAACCCATCCATGTACATTTTGTTCCTTTCCTGTCTGCAGTGATTTATCTTCTCTGTGGCTTTAAGCATGTCTAGAGGAGCTGTGTATGTCTAGTGTCTACATAACTACAGAGAGGCAAGACCGGGAACAGGAATTAAATGTGTTACTGTATGAGGATATATTTAATGCCTAAAGAAAAGATGCAGCCCTGCAAAAGGGCTGAGCTGAGGAGCAGAGGTAAATATTAGTCTATGCTGAGATTATAGTCCTTCTCTTTAGAAACCTTTCATTATTTACAGCCTGTTACAGAAAGTCTAGAAACATGCCTTCAGTGGAGTTATACCGCAGGGAAGACATGGCTTCTGCACAGATGGATGGTCTGCGAATCTTGCATTGAGGATCTTTGAATGTATCCTTTTGCATTTTAGGAAGTTGTTTTCAAGAAGCCTATGCTGTGATCCTATTGTCATAGTTAGTAGTTATTCATTTTCAGGAAGGGAGATTGAATTTTCATGTTCTAGGCTATCAAACAAAGAATTAAGGGAAAACTGAGTGCATGCACAAAAATGAAGAGAAAAAGAGCAAAGGATAAAACCCCACAGTGTTCTCTCTGATGCTGGCAGTTCAGTGGTTAGAACAAACCAGGGACAGAATATGACCTAAAGCTTAGCATCCTAGATTTATTTCTCTGGCCAGATGTGTGATCTGGTCAAAGCATCTCTTAAGACCAGAACGAAAGTTCAGTACATGATGGTAAATTTCCAAGATAAATATTGCGATGGTTGATGGCTGCAGGGCTAGTGTATATGGGTGAAGATCATCCCAACTTTTTGCCAAACTGAACTTGTTCTCTATTAGAATCAGTTAAGAACGGCTTCCTTAATAAATTATTAAAAAAAAAACCCAACTCTGAATAAATAAAAAAGTAACTAATAACATGTTTTCCCATAATTGTAAAAACACCCTTTGTTATTCCTTCCCCTTCTTTTTAAGCAGTTGTCTAATACTACTGTTTGGTTCCAAAAAGCTATTCCATTATTCTTTGTGTGCACTGAATGAGCACATGTCTGAAAATTCAACTAGACTTATTTTCAGGTACCAGAGTGCACTAATGTAAATATAGTTGAAACCAGCTGGAAACTTTTCCATAAATAATAAATAACTGCGGTGGGTTGACCCTGGCTGGATGCCAGGTGCCCACCAAGCCACTCTATCACTCCCTCTCCTCAACTGGAAAGGGGAGAGAAAATTACAACAAAAGGCTCGTGGGTCAAGATAAGGACAGGGAGATCACTCACCAATTACCGTCATGGGCAACACAGACTCGACTTGGGGAAATTAATTTAACTTTTTGCCAATCAAAAGTCAGGGTAGGGTAATAAGAAATAAAACCAAATCTTAAAACACCTTACCCCACCCCTCCCTTCTTCCCGGGCTCAGCTTCACTCCCAATTTCTCTACCTCCTCCCCCCAAGCGGCACAGGGGTACAGGGAATGGGGGTTGCAATCAGTTCATCACACATCATCTCTGCCACTCCTTCCTCCTCGCTCTCTTCCCCTGCTCCAGCGTGAGGGTCCCTCCCATGGGAGACAGTCCTCCACGAACTTCTCAAACATTGGTCCTTCCCATGGGTCCTTCCCATGCAGTTCTTCATGAATGGACGTGGGTCCTTTCCATGTGTCCTTTCCACAAGGTGCAGTCCTTCAGGACCAGACTGCTCCAGCGTGGGCTCTCCACGGGGTCACAGCCTCCTTCCATCACATCCACCTGCTCTGGCATGGGGTCCTCCACGGGCTGCAGGTGAATATCTTCTCCACCATTAACCTCCATGGGCTTCAGGGGGACAGCCTGCCTCACCAGGGTCTTCACCACGTGCTGCAGGGGAATCTCTGCTCTGGTGCCTGGAGCACCTCCTCCCCCTCCTTCTTCACTGACCATGGTGTCTGCATATTTGTTCCTCTCACATATTCTCACTCCTCTCTCTGGCTGCAATTGCCCAGTTGTTCCCCCGCCCTTCTTAAATATATTATTACAGAGGCACTACCACCATCACTGATTGGCTCGGCCTTGGCCAGCAGCAGGTCCATCTTGGAGCCAGCTGGCACTGGCTCTATTGGACATGAGGGAAGCTTCTAACATCTTCTCATAGAAGCCACCCTTGCAGCCCCCCCCTGCAACCAAAACCTTGCCATGCAAACCCAATACAATAGCATAAATAAGATGGTTTGTTTTGGACTTCAGTCCTATTTTATTCAAGTCACTTTGATTTACAATCTTTTCGTAAATTTGTCCAAATTCTGATTCAAAGGCTACTTTAGAATTGTAAAGATTATATGATATGCTAACTTTTGAGGATCTCTAAGAAGTACTCTCAAGAATATCAACCTACAGAAATTTAGCTTTTATCTTCAAGATATAACACTGATATTGTTTTTAGCTCTTTACATCCCAATAAAACAATAGTGCTACAAGAAGAAATAGCATGAAAAGTAATTGCAGATTTTTAAATTGAAAAGCAAATATAGTAGGTATAAGATTTGAATGTCCTAATTGAATCCTTTTGAAAGTCCTTATTCCTGCAGATCAAGACAGATGAGAAGACAAAAATCTCTTTATCAGCACTCTAGGAAAATAATTCATTCTACCTTTATGACTTCTTTGAGTTATTGGTTTTGGGCTATTACTGTGTTAGAGCTGCAACATGACAATAAGAGAACACAGTAGCATTTTCATGTTTTATGGATGGGGAAAACGAGGTAAGGAGACTAGGGGGCTAGATCTGTAAAGGATTTGTATCCAGGCAATTAGTTATTGCTGTGTTATGCATTGTGGTACTATCTTCTTCATGCTTGCTTTTCATCACAGATAAAATCCATAGAAATAAGGTGGGCATGTACAAGGCTTTGGGGAGGCTGATTGTTTCTTATTCTGGTTGCCTTACAGTAGCCAGCAGAATGAACAGGACCAGCACAAAGGGCTGAAGAGAGGGGTGTGTGTTACATCTCAGTTTTTCTCTCAAACTGTGGTGAAAGGTGCACTCATCAGAGACTGGGGTTCATAGTTCAAAACTTTTTAGATCTCTGTGTCAGCCCTTTCAAAGGCGGAACAAGGATTAGGATGACGGCAATGCCAGTGCTCTTTATAATATCTCTGTGATAAAACACTCATATGGGAGTGGGAGATTGTGTCTAGTGTCCTTTATTCCATGAAAAGTCTAAACTCATATCTCTGCCATACCAAAGAAATGCCATTACCAACTATAAGTTCTTCCACTTTCTGTCTCCTGTTAAAATGGTGCTAGCAGGCAGAAACAACATTTGAGATTCATTGGCTCTGAGAAAAGGGAACAAAAGAAAGCATGACTTTGTAGGTTATTGATAAGAGTACTTTGTTCTTTCCAATCCTTTGTGTTATTTGCTGATGTTGTATCGTCAATGGAGAAATATCCATTGTTTTGGTGGGCACAATGTCTGTCTTATAACTTGTATATTATAAGCCAGGTTTTTCCCTCCCACATGGTGGATATGTGAAATATGTTCAAAGAGGGACAACTTTATTTCCAGTGAGCTTTGTGCAGAGTTTTTTCATCCCAAAGTTTATGGGAGCATGTTCAGAGTTGTCCTGGTTTCAGTTTAGT
>VZTL01082200.1:0-13207 GCA_013400535.1 Scopus umbretta
ATGAATGCAGATATTTTAGCCTATTGCCAGAAAGAAGGATGGTGCAAATTAGCATTCTACCTTCTATCGTTTTTTTACTACCTATATGGGTAAGTTGTGGTTTCCCTCCCGTCTGCCATCTAATATTCAGTCTGATTTTTTTTTTTTATTATTATTATTTTTTTGATTGGGCTCAGTGCACAAGAGAAATTTTGTACATAGGAATATATATAGTGCCAACTTTCCTGAAAAAGAATCCACAATCACTATCGTGTTTTTAAAACATTTAAAACACAAATCTTAATTTGGTCAGAATTACTAATTTGAGTCTGTATACCATGACTGGAGACTTGAAAACTCCAAGCTTCTCATCTTTTAAGTATAATATAATAACCCACCCTCCCTCCCCGGTATTTTCATTAAGCAGCTGAACAGTAATACTTTTTGTCTAAGTAGGCATTTTGATGTAATTGTGATTTTTGTTGAAGTCAAAGGTAGAAGAGCCATTTCAAGAGTGAAAAGGGGTGGGATGCACAAAAAGCCAGTGCTGCCGCCTGGTTCCTCTTCCCAGTTCCTTCAAGCCGAAAGCCAGCTCGCCGCTTGGAGCTCGCCTCTGTTCTGGGTGGTGTGACAGGGGAACCGGCGTGCGGTCCCCCTCCCGCTCGGCACGCTGCGCTTCTTGCAGCACGGCTGGAACAGTTTAGGCTTTAGACATGCAGGCATCGTGTTTATACGGGGCTCCCCGTTACAGCGTCGCCTGACGTAGTGACAACTGGTTGTCGCATCGGTCCGTGTCGTGCTTTATGCAGCACGATGCGTTTATCGGTCCGATGCGTTTGTGACTGCGTAAAATCTTCCGTCGCAATCCACGTACCTCACCCGGATTTGTTCCTTAGAATGCATGACTCTCTAATTAAATGTACAACGCTAATCCAAGTGGTGCACCTTAATATTTTCTATTTTATTTTCCAGCATGATCTATGTTCTGGTGAGCTCTTAAGAAGACACTCGGCAAGCTTTGTTCCAGTTAAGTGCATGCAAAAGCCACAAAACGTGGATTCTTTCCAACAAGAACCTCTTACCAAGACTAAATATGGAATCTGATGATCGCATTTGCGTTAGAAAACAATGACTCCCCACTTTTTAAAATATTTCCACATTTTATACTTGTGGAAAGACTGTTTTCTTATATTTTACTGGGACACTGAAATTAAAGAATTACAGGTAAATTAATATAAAGATTACTGGGTTTTGAAAAGTTTTGACTTTGCACTCCATAAGGAACAGCCATAATCTTCAAGTAGGTATTGGTTACTGACTAGCCTTAGCACACTAGGGATTTTCTTTAGGCTGGGCTTTGTAGTGGCTCGTTCGGACTTGCGTATCCCACTCGAACTGTACATCGGCTGTAGCTGCTTGGGAAGGACTGGAGGTGCTCTGTGTTTGACCTGTAGGCGACGTTGGTCTTAAGAGATGAATTCATGGGCACAACTGCAAAAATAGTTCCATTTTGGTTTATTTTGTTATATATTTTTTTTTTATCTGGTTAATCTTTCCCTCTATATGCATGGTCCAGAGTCTTATGTATTTTCACCAAAAGTTAGCCTTGCTTTAATCTCAAGCATATGTCATTGTGATAGGAGAAGCTGAATTGTCCACAAAGGAGTGAATTTAAATGATGACTTTTTTTTTTATGTCTGTGCTGTCTTACTAACAAATGGACAAACCTACAACATTTATCAAGTCCAATGATGAAAATACTCTTGAGTTTAAGAGTAATACTACAGACCTTTTCAAAGCAGAAAGTGAGATTGTGAAACTGCCCTGCTGTTCCTTAGTGCAATAAATAATAAAAAAAAAGTGCTCAAATTCAGAAACACTTACTTTTACCTGGTGCCTTGTTTTGTTTTTAAATGGAACAGATACTTCCTGTATTCATCTGTTTGTTTTATGCTGGATAATTGCATGACCTTTTAAAAATAGAACACTGAATGAAGTTATGTCTAGAAAAGGGAAGTTCCGATTTCCTGTTTTTTTTCATGGGTTTGCAGATAAATGCTAGACGGGGCAGGGGGAAGATGTTTCAGATGAACTGATAATATTGCATTGTAAATTGTTACCACAACAGCTGCTTAATTTAGGAGTAATAATTAGGAATCTTTATCATCTACGTGTGCTGGAGAATAATGAATAGTTTCCCAGTCCTAGTAAAACGTTTTTGTATAAACTGTGTATTTGTTCACTCCGCGTCTCTCGGGTGTTAGACGCAATGAACGCCGTGTGGATGGCTGCACTGGGTTCGACCAGAAACCCGGATACTCCAGTGCTGGGGTGTCGGACAGTGGCAACGGTTGAGGAAAAAAAGAGCATGAAACGGGGCAGGTATTGAACATCTCTGCCTGAAAAGTGAGAGAATCCATTTGGAAGCCTGCCTGTTACAGATGTCCTGAGCCTAGAGGCTTGGCATCTTGAACAGCCCTTGAACAGCTGCTCTTCCATTAACTCGGTTGCTTTTCAAGCACGTTTATAGCCTAGTGTGACAGATACCCTGAGACAGCAAGTTCTGCAATGGAATTACTCAGTATGTAAAAAAAAAATACTTGTTTAAAAGTTCTGCCAAACTTCATTTGGTGCCCCTAAGCTCCTTTTTTTTTTTTTTTTTTTTTTTTTTTTTTTAGACGTATTGAAAACTTCCCCTTTTCTGCCTTATTTATGCTGGGCATGATCGAATAGACCTTCATCATGTCATCTGTCAAAGCAAAGCAGTCTGTTTAATCTCTTCTTGATTAGAAGTCCTTCTGTAGCTTTGATTATCCTTTCTCCTCCGCAAATTTTCCTTTTCTAAGCTGGGGGAGACCAGAACTGCTGTCATCACACAAGATTTGGGTGCCCTGGGGATTTAGAGCAGCAGTTTCCTGCTCTCTGCCTTCAAATTCCTCTCTTCTTTTTGTAATGTACTGGGGGTATAAGAATTCAGGCTGTGATAACTTCAAATTCTCTTTCCCAAGTAGCAATAGATACCTGACAGCTTATTACTAGGCATATGGAATTATTTTTCTCGCATGTGTGTGTTCTTTGCATTTATTGACGCTGAATTTCACATGCCATCATTGCTGAAGCATTCAGCGTTACAGCGTTACAAAATTTTTTTTCCTGACTGTCCCAAAACATTCGCGGCAGTTGCAGGCTTTATCTCGGGGCCCTTGTTTTCTGTGCAACTGCAGGGGTTCCAACCCGCACACCTCTGGAGCGCTGCGAGGAGCCCCGCCTCACCGAAAACGCTTTACTCCTATTCTGCAATCCCTTTCGATCAGTTACTTGACAAGAGGATTTTCTTCCTCATGCAATAATAATTTTGAGGTTTTAGCAAATGAATTTTTGAAAGGCTTGTTGGAAATTCAGGAATATTGTTCCTGTTGGATCATTTTCCTGCTCCTTAGCTCCTTCAGAGACTGCTGTAAGATAGGACTTCAGCCTGCATAAGCAAAACTAATTAACCCTTCTGTATGTTTGTATATTTACTAATTTGTTACAGAAATGAGACTGACTGGTTCATTGCCCCTACCTCTCCTTGGCCTTCTAAGCAAATCTCTCATTCCCTTGGTACTTGGGCTGACTTAAGCCAAGTTACACACCAGAATAAACAGTGCAGGATTTACTGAGCCCTGCTGGAAGCTTCTTCTGAAACCCCCCTCCGGCTGTGGCGGCTTTACCCAGGAATATTTAGCAAAATGTGTGCAACATTTGCACTGTCCTGTGGATGACTGGTGTTACACATTTCACGTAAAAGTGCACGTGAGTATTCCTGAACAGAGACAATAAAGAATATTTCTCTCCCTGTCAGCAAGTTTCCTGCTAAGCCACCTTAAAAAGCTGTCTGATATGTACTTAATCTCTGGAGACCATCAGTTGCGAGGATTAAGTAGTGAAGAAAGGACAGATGTGTTTTTTGTATTTCTGTTTGAGTGCTGGGGAGTAGTGTCAGGGAAGGAACAATGCACACATCTTGAGCAAAGTATTTTCTGTAAACCATTGCATGCTGCGGAAACTGGAAGAGTTCCTGTTGCCTGCCTTAGGGGTGGAGAAGGGAACGGCAGTAAAAGCTAATTAAATATAATCTGTGGAAATCGCCTTTAAGGACACGTTCAAGTGTCTGGGTACAAACAGCGTGTTAAGAGACGGCTACACATTTTAAAGTTAGCAAAGCAGCGAGTTCTACTTCAACTGAAATCCACCGGTGCTGTGGTAGAGCCTCATGTCACAACTTCTGACTGGAAAAGTTACTGAAACTTTTACCAAATACACCATAAACCTGTGTGTGACTGTAGGCAAGAGGGAAGCGTAGGCTGCAGCTTTGGGGGGTGCAGGAAGGTGACCCTCAGAGCAGGATGGCAGCACTGCCGGGGTGGTGCTGGTCCTGGACAGGTAACCAGCTGGTTTCTTGAAGCGCTCAGGGAAGAAAGCACTACAGAATTAACTGCGAGGAAACAGGAGATGGTGACAGGGCAGGAGGACAGCCAGGATGCTGACACTCAGCTGAGAGCAACCACACAGCAACCTCAGCCCGGAGGCAACAGTTCCTCGACTCCGTCGGCTTGTCTGACAGTAAAAGGGATGGTGTGGGCGACGCAGGCTTTCTTCTCGGAGCCAAAAGTTACCTCACGGGGCGCTGGAGGATAGCTGCGCACTGAAGTGGATGATCATTGCTTCCTCAGAATAGGACAGAACCAGTTTAAATGTTTTCTTCAGGAGTTCGCTCATCTTCTGTGGTCTTCCTGAGCGGATATAGTTAAACAGGAGGGACATGGACTGTTGCAGGTGTGTTTGTGAGGGTCTCTCCAGCCCACAGCTGACTATTTACTTTCTCTAGTGTTAGCGTGCAGAAGGGCTGTGCCAGAAACTCACCCACACAGCTACAGCATAGTGTCTCTTCCTGCCACGTTCCTATAAAAACCCACCCGCTCGGTTTGTCACAGATCTTCAGTATAAAACCTCCTCCTGTCGGAATGAGGGCTCTTGTTCCTAAATATCACTGAACACACTGAGAGCGGAGCCGTGACATTTTAGAATGAGTTCTTACTAGTTCATAAGGGGTGAGCGCTCTAGCAGGATAATTTTTGTTGGCTGTCCTTTGGTTTAGAGCTAGAGCTGAGGTTTGTTGTTTGGGGTTTTTTGTTTGTTTTTGGGGTTTTTTTTTGTTTTTTTGTTAAAGAGCTCCAGTGATGCAATTTTTACCTAGCTACATTAGCCCAGCATGACTCTCTCACAAAGCACAAAGGCAGTTGAGAAGGAGTTATCCCTCACCTCTCTCCCTTCTCCTTCCCCCCCACACTGGAGCAGAAGCCAGCCTACCGGCATGGGAAGTCTGCACTTAGCTGTGAGGAGCTACAGCCTATTCCGTTTCCTCGCAGATCCTGCCTGCGCATCCAATTGCTCATCCCAATTCTCACGCTACGTAGAACAGAGATGAAGTCAAAATGACATTCAGTCGCTGCTTTGAGAGCCTGGCCTCCCTTCCACTCGGTAAACATGCCGAAGCAGCCCGTAGGATGTCAACATGGAAACATCCGCGTACCAGTTCGATGGCAGCAGAGGTGTATGCTGTCAGTACCAAGTGATGCTAAACATGAGGTAGATGTCTTGTAAGAGTCACTATTCTATTGCAAACAAGCTCACCAGGCATGCAGGCCACCAGCAGAACAGTAATGAACACAAATACACTTCCACGTATTTTTAAGGCAGTGAGTATTAAAGACGGCCAAAGAGAGGAAGATGCTGCACGTCCTGTAGGATTTCCTTCCCCCATGCCACCATTTTACACACAGATTTGGAAGTGAGCAGCTGGGTCACGCAGGCAGTAGAGATGAGAAACTGTAAAGGTCAGGAGTAAGGTGTCTTGTCCAGGTGTCTGCTGCAGCCACGTAGACACCAAGATACACCACGCCAGTATTCGTTATCGCGATACCGATCTTAATATCGTGGCCTTTGTTGCCAGATGTGCAGCTAGGTTCTCTCGAAAGTCATGGAGGTAATTGTATTGCTGAAAAAGCACAACCAGATTTGTAATGAGCACGCTATGCTTTCAGAAGTGGCACTACCCCTCTTAAAAAGCCGTTTGATACCCCAGGATTAAAACTGCACCCTCTAGTCCGTTTATTTGTTCTTCTTGTGCTTACTCCAAATCCTCTGGAATTTTTTACCATCGGACACAGATTACATGGATCTTGGCTTGGATCCTGTGGTTCCTCAAAAAGCACACGTGAACTCAAGGTAACACAAAACATGGTCCTCACAGGTGGGAGTTTCATGTCAGAATTCAAAGCTGCTTTATTGGGTTACCAAGCGTATTACTCTCTCCATAATGAGAACACAGCCTTTAGCTAGTATGGTGACGTACAACAGTTTGTAGTAAGAGTTCTTAGGTCAACTCATACATCATGTGGAGTATTAATACGCAAGTGTTCAAAACGAGATAAAAATGAAGAGGCTAAAGGACGGATCATCCACCCCAAGCGGCTGCGAGGGCTTCTACTTACAACGTTTGTTCATATCCTTCCCCACCTCTTCAACCAGGGATGCAAGCTGCTCCCCACCTGCCCCCTTGGTTTGGAAAACTGATTTTCAACAAGCGGTTTAAAACAAGATCTGCCTTCCAGAGAGGCTTACAGCCAACAAACAGACAGTCTTTAGGTTAGGGGTGAAACCCTAACCTTGAAACCCACTCTTTCTCCTCAGAAACTACTGTCTTGCAAACTTTTTAAATGTCAGCTCTCTTTCCTGTACATAGAACTGTTTTAAGAGCATAACGTCTAGGACTCGTATCAACAGAAATATGTACACAGAGTAGCTAAAAGTCCCACCAAAAGAAGAAAACCCCATTACGTTCAGTGACTTAGACCTCCCTCCATGTAGGTTTTAACGCCAGTGCTAGCAATACTTCGTAAAGGAAGCCTGCCAGTATATCGATGCGGTAGCTACGGAAGATGAACGTGGCTAGCTGGGTTAGGAAGATGGATCAAAACCAAGGCAGAAAAATCAAGCAGACGTCCAAGTTGTGAGGAGAACGCGAGCAACAGAAAAAGGGACAAAAGTTTAGTGAGTGACGAGCAGGGACGAGAAAGCAACAAGTTGGCAATGATGGAGAAGAGCAGGCAGGGAGAACAGCTACTGAATGCGGTAGGGGCACAACAAGACAGAATCGGCACGAAAGCAGAAAGCTAGGAGCAGCTCAAACCCAAGGGAGCAGCAGGGGCACCAGCTGTGGAGCGTCTCAGAAAGACAGAAGGATCCCTTTGTGAAGGAGAGGACTGTGCCAGCTCTCCACTCTTGTTTCAACACGTGTATTACCTGTTGTAGCCTCATTACCTTGATCGTCTGTATCGCCCCAGATCCTCTCAAGTTTCTGAGGCTGTCTATCGCTTGCTGAGGTGACAGCGCATCCGAAAGCTGAAGCAGGAGACACGCAGCTACTGTAAGAGGAAGGTATGTATGCTACTGAGCACCTCTTGCTGTAGGCAGTACCACTGCTGCACAGTAATAGGTTTGTTCCATGAAAACCATGCTAGCAAAACTCAGCCTCTACAACTACCTGAAAGGAGGTTGTAGCGAGGAGGGCGTCTGTCTTCTCGCAAGTAACTAGCGATAGGATGAGAGGAAACAGCCTCAAGTTGTGCCAGTGGAGATTTAAATTGGATATTAGGAAAAATTTCTTTACTGAAAGAGTGGTGAGGCATTGGAACCGGCTGCCCAGGGAGGCGGTGGAGTCCCCATCCCTGGAGGTATTTACAAGACGGGTAGATGAGGTGCTTAGGGATGTGGTTAAGTGGTGGACTTGGTAGTGTTAGGTTAATGGTTGGACTTGATGGTCTTAAAGGTCTTTTCCAACCTAAACAATTCTATATCAGGGTCACAGATCTGTTGGATCTTTTGCTGAATGCTACTTGTTAGCACTGGCCCCATCTGCCTGCTGCTCCTGCCCAAGCCCACAGGCTTCGGGAACGGGCAAAAACCCTCCCACTTTTTCCCCCCCTGCCTTTCTAGCAGCATTTGGAAGGCAAATTCTAAAGTCTTCCCAAGAAGAAGTCCCAGTACATCCAGTTAATTCACCTTTGTGTCTTCTGACCGCATTTGCTTTTTTGGCCGTATCGCCACCCCTTCCTTCTGGGGCATATGCAATAACTAGTGCCCCTGCAAGCTTTAGGGGGAACACTGGGCTGAAGAAAGATGCAGAGGAATAGGTTCATCTCCTTTTCTTGAGGAGATGTTCAGGGAAGAGGGGAAAGTGCAGTCCCATCAGTCAGAGGAGACTAAAATTTGCAGTGAAAACAGAGAAAGACTCAGAAAGTAAGAGACCTTTCTGTCAGCCTCACTGAAAGGCTGACCCTGCCTGACCCTCCATCCCCTCACCTGCATACTCAGAGCTATACCATGACATACTTACATCATCACCACAGTTTCTATACAGGCAGCTAATGTTACTACAATTTGACAACGCCTTTCCCAAGAAACAGGCTCAAAAACATTAACTAGCCTGCTACCTGCAGGGGCGGTTTGCGCTGTAACCACAGGTAAGCTTCAAGCAGAATTTGGCTCCTTTAGGTAGTGCTGCCTCACGAGAACAGGTTTGTGAGATGGGTTAGTTAGTCAGGCACTGAGAGGGGGAAGACAACAGCTTACCGAGACATGAGCGTCCAAGGCCACCGTAACAGCTGAAAGAGAAGAAGATGTTTGGTTGTAACAAGCTGTAGTACGCTGCAACACCCAGAGCCCCCCTGATACCTAAACACAATTCTTCCCTTGATACAACCAAAAAGAGCACTGGTACAAGAAAGTTAGAATTTCTGTAGAAATGCCTACAAAGCTACCTCCCCTTTATTCTTCAGACCTTCCTAAAGTAGTGTCTTTCAAGAGAAACTGCAATTTTAAAGTTCCCCTCCAGTCATGGTAATAGTCCCAAAGGCACAGGAGGACGGAAAATGGCATGAAGATGGACAGTCTTCTATTTTCTTTAAATCCTACTCCAGATTAAAGCTTTGGTGATAGTTGTGCATTCACAATAGCAGCAGGGCTCCGCATCGGTGGGAAACCCAAGGACTCAGCAGATACCTGTGCAGGGAGCTGTCAGCAGGGAACACGGAACTTGGAAAGCTCTTCCCCTCTACCCTGAGCTCAGCTACAAGTGTCTAAACAAATTACTTTAAAAGAGTTTCAGGCAATTTAAGAGTGAATTTTGCACTGCTGGAACCCACAGAGTCCCTGAAAAACAGCCCCGGGGTATGTTATCCTCTGACAACAGCTGCTTTAGCTTACAACTCATATTGCATACCTGATAATCCAACTAGGCTAGCAGCAAGGAGTCGCATGGTGCCATTCAACACACACTTTGAAGTGCATGCTGGACAGAGCAAGGGGAAATGGGAGATTCAAATCTTAACAAAAGACAAGTTAGTTCCAAAAGGGTGCATGAGGAGAAACAAGCAGCTTTTCACAGTTTGAACTAATGCTAAAGAATGCAATTATCATTTGACAGGATTCTGTTTCAGCTGGTCATGCATCTAGGGAGAAGCTGGTATCTTTTACAGGAATGTGGGGTGAAAGGGAGACAACCAGAACCTACTGTATAATCGTTTTCCGGTTACTTTCCAGGCAGCTTCTGAGCTCTTCCAGAATTTTGCAGCACGTGGCAATGTCGGGAGCATCCCCATCAGGAATAGGATAGTGGTGCACACAGATCCCATGCTGCTGGTAGGCGTCTATAAGGTTTGGTACTCGGTATTTTAAGAGCTCTCCTCTGGTACAAAGCACAAATACATCCTGGGTCCCGTAGTTCTTTAGTTCTTCTGCCAAGAGATTAAGACACTTGCAAACAAACAAAAGCTTATCAAGCCTAAGGATAAACAGATAAGCTACTCGGTACTGATTCTCGTTTAATCTTTGAGGTTAAGACAACAGGAGTTAGCAATTTTGCTTTGAGCAGCATTTACTTCTGCTGAGTCTCTCCCACATTTGCCTTTAGGGAACCCACGAGAGGAATTGTCTCAGTTCAGAGTGAATCTTGAGACAAGCCTCACTAGAAAGCATGTCAGCACTCAGTCTGTTAACTGCTGCCAGCTTAAGCATGAGTCTGTCCCACCTCCAGCTGTGACCATGTCCAAACACTGTGGGTTTTTGCTATTCATCTCTGCTCTACCAGTGTTTACAAAAGAATACTAGGTGCAAATCTTTACATGATTTCATCTTTTTCTATCCCAATCTCACTTTTCTCTGGGAAAGGGAGATTACAAGTTCGTAATTCTTCTTGGTCCTAGCTGTTTTGAAGATGCCTTCTCCTGCATGGGACTCGGAAGAGCTCATAGTTACTGTGAAAGATGTGCAGGTGCCTGGACAGCTCCAGCCTGGAAAAACCCCGACTACTTATTCAATATTTGGTAAAGAAGCCACAGAGAAAGTGGCACTGCACACTTGAAAGTGATATCTAGCACTCATAATGGTGACTGTGCCAAGATATTTGCTGCATTTTCAAGCACAGTATTACCAAAATGCAGATAGACATCGCTGTCAGACATACGGCAAGACTTTGGAAAGAACTGCCCTGCACTCTAACATCGTGGCATGTTAGACAGACAGCTGTAGCATCCATTGTAGAAGTACGAATAAAACACCACCACCTCTCAAAGTCAAGCCGTGTTTTAGGTACCTGGTGTCTGGATCCTTATGCCCAAATTAAATAAAGAGCAACTCCAGCAGTCTCCAGACTAAGACAAGGTAAACCTCTGGCCCCTTAGTAACTTATGCTTTCAGTTTACCTGCACCTTGTTCTTGCCCGTTACATGGAAGTGAGAGGCACTTACAGACTGGCCAGAAGACTCACCTATATCTTTCTGAAGATTTCTTCTAACATCCTTAAACCTGCAACCTAAAACAATTTATGAATGACAGTTACCAAGCCAGGTAAGTGATGTTTAAGGAGTGGCTGCTACAGCTGAAGAATAGAGCGCAGACAACCTCACACCAAAACCAAAGCAAACAAAAAAGCCACATCCCAAATACAACACAGTTCTTATTTTTGCAAATAGATCACTAGCGCAGAAGACAGTTTAAGCATTATTATCTGCTTAATGCTGTAATGTAATAGGATTTAAAAAAAAAAACTGCCCAAGTTTTTAAGCTGCTGTGCATTTTCCAGATGAAAAGTTTTGGATGTTATAAATCAGGGTACAGCTTAAAAAAAAACAACAAAAAAACAAACCAAACCAACAACACAACCACCCCCCCAAAAAAAAAACCCAACCCAAACCAAAAAATACCAACAAATAAAAGGGCTGGATAGAGATCACTTAAGAGTTGTCTGGTTGACCGGTAGGAAAGTAAGTTCTTGTTCTGTTATACTCCGCACAAATCACATTAAACATCCTCCCTAGCATTTAATCTGCAGCGTATCGCCACTTCCATTTTTTCCTCAGATCAAGCTACCAAGGCATCTTTGCAACCCCTACAGAATACTGCACTGTGATATTCACAGCTGTTGTTTGGTTTGTGAGATGTAACCGCTCGAAACATTTGCACCGTGTCCTCCCTCTCTCCCCTCCTTGACTCACAGCCCCGTAAGCACATGATCTTTATGCCTGCCTTGACAACAGTCAGGATTGTGCATATCTTGAAACGCCTTTTGAAAGCATGACAGCAGAATCCTGCAGACCAAGAGCTGTATTGGCAGGGCTACGACTGGAGGTGAGCATCTGAAGATTCAACAGGTATTACATGAACAGCTCAGGTAGGTAAAAAACATAATGCAGCTATTTTTTGGCATATATCTTAACTGGCATTCAAGTGTTAGTGGGATTTTCATCAGCACCGGCCATCACCCACTTCAAGGTACCTTCAATTCAAATATTATTCAACATTTGTTTTCTAGTTCTTTAGTGTGGTTTCAGTCCCAGGCTTGTATTTCTCAGGGCTGGCTAATGAAAGTCAAGTGACTGCTTTAAATGAAGTCGGGAAAGCTCCCACCAGCAGTTCTATCTCTTTCGTGACCTCAGGAGATTCACCATGGCTGCGGTTTTGGTAGTTAAAAATACAGTGAAAGCTTGTATGTTTATTTTTATATCACGACCATGGTAGTGCAACCCAGATGCTAAAGGAGAGCGGTACAGAACTGTCAGCACAGCAAGTGAGTGCAATTTGAGCCCCATAACAGCGGAAGAGGGCCGTTATTCTCTTACCACTCAGCCAGATCATCCTGCATTAAGATACTCTCTTGGTTAGTCTTGGTATTTCTGAAACAATTATTCCAGTGGTAGTTTACAAAACAAGCCACCCCGCCAAGTAAATGGAACACAGGATTTTGGGGTGCAGGAGATTGCCTCTCTTCAGCTTCAAACGTGCCTGCAAATTTCAGTGAATGCTTCTTACCTGGAAGGGAACATAATCCCAGAAACTCGGAAGCATAGACAGGAGACAAAGACAACCTATCAGAAAATAAAAAATAAAATTAAAAAAAACCCCATCAGAAAAGAACATTTTGATTATTTAAATAGGGATAACTCACTACAAGACATTCATTTTCCATGGGACCATGAGAAGAGTTGCCTACCTATAATTTTAAGAAT
Organism: Scopus umbretta; assembly: GCA_013400535.1. NCBI lineage: Eukaryota > Metazoa > Chordata > Aves > Pelecaniformes > Scopidae > Scopus > Scopus umbretta. Next base: position 12,588 of record VZTL01082200.1, read on the forward strand.
AAAATGGAAGTATTCCAGTGTTCTTTCTACAACATCAAACAAGGGAATCACACGTTTGCTAGCGTGCCTCATCACATACCCCTGCCCAAGAGGAGCAAAGTGTTGACAAATCCCCACGGGACTGGTCAGACAAAATCTGCCAAGACACCCGGGCTAGCACGACCGACAGTGACTAGCAAACGCTTCCAAAATCAGACCTGGCCCCACACCCTCCGACGGCTCGTCAGCACCAACTTAATCCCTGTCCAGGGGCACCGTCAGGCCAGCCGCGACCCCAGTCCTCGCTCTGGCAGGTCACCAGAGCCCGGCACGGGTTTCCCTCGGGGAAAAAAAAAAAAACAAACCAACCTCCCGTTTTGCAGGAGCGGGATTTAATGCAAACGCCCGCGTAGTTTCTGAGGGAAAAAAAAAAAAACCAAAACCAACCACCTGCGCCCGCCCCGGGGCGCGTCTCACCAGGAGATGGGCAGCGGCCTCGGGTCCCCCTCAGCGGCCTCTTCGTCAGAGGAGTCGAAGTCGCCCGCTTGCATGGCGCAGGGCTGCGGCGGGAGAAAAGCGAGGAACTCACCCGCGGGCCGGCGCTGAGGCGACCCCGGGGATCCCGATCCCGATCCCGATCC
>VZTL01082214.1:0-23156 GCA_013400535.1 Scopus umbretta
CGGCTTTTACGGTATCAGCAGAGTAAGGCTCACCCCAAGCAGAAAGCAGCTGTGATGGTGAAGCGAATGCTATGGACCGTTACCCTGGGAGCTGCCTGGCACACTTCTGAGGGCCCTGCCCCCATATTCCTCTGCACGGTGATGATGAAAGAGAGGCAAGTGGGAGTTAAGAGCTTTGACCACCCTTAGACACAACCACGAGCAGCACGTGACAAGCAGAGCGCTTGGGAAGGAGGGAGACAGAGCCACATCCATGTGCCAGGTTGCTCAGCAACTAATTGTGTGCTCCTCATTGAAAAATGTCCCAGAGTTGTTTAATTTCATCCCAAACTTCTAAAAGCCTGGAGACCTGATACCACTCACCCTGATCATTTTACAGAGATGGATGAAAAGCGAAGTTCACTGTGTACAACTTTCCCTGCCTGGCTCTGCAGATCTCCACCTCCAGCTGCAAGCTCAGCAACACTAAGGCTTCAAGCATGGCAAAGCGCTGTGCTGCAGCTGTGCCCAGCAACACAGGAAAGCACTTCCACTAACTTTTCCTGTCAGTCTCAGCACTTTACAGTGCTGTTGCTCCCCTCCCCAGGAGAGCAGAGCTCCCAATCAACCTACAAGAGCCACCTGCTTTCCCCTCAGCAAGCTGCCCATCTTCTGTCATTCATCTTCCTTATAGACAAGGTTTGGTCCCCCAGCCCTTGCTCACCCAGGTTGGTTTGCACTGTTAGGATAATGAGCTCCATTGCTGGAGGATCTTTCCTCCAGATGGATCCAAAGCATTTCTCAAACTGTTACTTAATTAAGCAAGCCAAACTCAGCAGGGAAAGCTCTCCTTAACACCGCACAACAAATCCCTTTTGGATGTTGGGAAGCAGATGTTTTACTGCCAGCCCAGCATGAGTAATGAGGGCTATTGGTAAGGAAACTCAGACTGGGGAGGCAATATCTGAGTATATTACAGGTACCAAGTCAGATAATTTATGATTTCTTCTAAACAAGAAAGACCATAAAAGGGAGGCTGGTTGTTTTCCTCCACTGCTCCAAGGGAGGGGTTGCTCAAGACCCTCACTGAGCTCCTGGAGATGAATGTCCAGGTTCTTGCCTCCATGTTGTGACACAGAGCAGTCAATGCGGAATAAGTTAAGATAAGTTACTGAAAAGTTTTTCTTAGTTTTCAATTTTTCATGTTCCTTATGGTCTGTCTTTTCTCCAGAGGTTAAAGCCTGGTTCTTAAAGGCCCCTAGACTTCAAGGTGGTGATGGGGGTCAAAATTCCTGAATCCTCCATAAGATTTTTTGAGACTGGAATTCTCAAAAGTGTGTGCTGGAGTGCTGGAAGAAGAAAAGTATCAGCAGAAGAAAAAATCTCTGCAGATATAAAATACTCTCACTCCATTGATTTTGGTCATGGCGTGTCAGTTATATAAGTGCAGAATGTGCCCTCAGATTCTCTTCAGACTAATTCTTTGACTTTGCTGGTGATGAATAAGGCCCTTGCTTACCAAACACTGTGTTCTTACCTAATGTAATCACACACACAAAGCCTGCCTAAAATGCACGTCCACGTTCAGGAAAGCCATGGAATCCACCAGATGGGAAAACTGGAGGACACCATAGGCCAAAATGTCCACCTACTTCTCACATGGCCATGTCTCCCACTGCTCCCCATGGGACTGCCACATGGGAAAATGCTGGCCAGGAAGACTGGATTGAGGTTCCTCCTACAACATCAAATGCCAGGAGGATAGCAAGAGTACTGTAAGGCAGAGTACAGGGATTAGCTACCCTTATAACACTGAGGAAACCCTCACCCAAACTGTTCCTGCCCCAAAAACCTACTGTGGAGGTAGGTCAGGAAGAATGATGGGATTTAGCTGGACACCAGAGGCCAACTGTGGAGGTAACCAAGGACTTTTTACCTGTGCCATGAGGTCAAGGACAAGTGGATGTTGCTGCAATTTCCCTGTCTAGGAGGAGTTACAACACTGACAGTGTCAAACGGAAACAAGGTTCCTTTCATGCCAGGATGGGGCTTTACCAATCATGCTTGTATCCAGTTGTGTTCCACTTCACGTTTTCCAGGCACACTAAAAAGCTGTGACTAAATAGGTAACTTCAGTGTGGAAATTTCCATTTTAAACCAGCATCCTTCCAAAAAAGAAAAAAACTTTGGAAAATAGACAGCTGCCCAAAGGCTATCTTATTTGCATAATGAGTGCTCCCCATCACACAGAAAAATTAAAGCCCTTTGAGTTCAGATTTAACATTAGCTACATTCCTGAAATCTGCCCCAGGGTGCACAAATATGCATAAGTGTTTCTACTCTGGTGCCAGAAGTGATTGTACCTTCAGGAAATGCATTTTAAACCAGTTTCTGACTCTCACTCAAACTACTTAAATACCTTCTTGCAGTTCCCATGCTGAGTTTTGTTACAGATTCCATCATAAATGCTGAATCCCAAACACCTCTTAAACTACACCCTTTGAAAAGCGTAGGAAATCACACAGGGATAAGGGATGTCCATTTCCAATAGGATCTGCCACAAACCATAGACTCCCCCCATATCTGATGCCTTTCTAAAGTCCTCTCATTCATATAATAATGGCATTGATCTGCAAAGCTCTTTGATGCCTGGGAGGCTTGAAGAATAGTTAGAAGTCTTGTTTGGGAAGTTTTCTTAAGTTTCTCATTTTTCTGCTGTTAAGGTTTGTATAAATACAAGGTAAGAAAATTGTTCTTCATGTTTCACTACTGAGAATGCAGCCACCACTGAGAAGCCACAATAAGACTTTCTCTCTCCTCAGGCAACAGCCCACTAGACAAATTTAGGTCTGTTGTTTCTACAGAGTTCCCATTCATATGGAATATTTTCAAATGGTCTCATAAGCAGCAAGTTTTAGAACCAGACATTACAAAGTATGAGAAAAAAATGTGACTTCTGACTTATTTCCCTGAAGTATTGAATTCAGGTTTAAAGCAAAACCACCTCCATGAATGCAGAAAAAGACATAGCTCTGTTTTTTACAGGGATTAAAAAGAAAAAGAAAACAGATAAAAACTAGTGGTTTGACTTGTTATTTACCCAGAAATTTCTAAATTCTGTGTATGAATTTCTAAATTAAAGGTATATCAAGTATGAAGAGAAAGAGAGAATGCTTTCCTATGAAACTTGTTGATGAAAAGCTTTTGGTTCTCTTATTCTTACATTGCATGTCTCTGAAATAGCACAGAGAAGTGTCAGCACACCATGATCACTTCCACCTTTTGCATTGTCAGCTACAAGAAAATCTAACCAGAAAGAGGACTTCATTAGGAACAGGGGTATACTCCTCATCTTCCTACAAAACATCTGCTGTAGTAGGAAACAACATCTTTTCCATTGTGAAAAGGAGGGGGGGCTGCTTTTTACAAGCTACAAATATGGATCAAATATCATTCTGTTTTCTAGTGGTCCTCCATTGTCTCATCAGTAAAATATACACAATTATTTAACAGTAAGGGCAACCTGGGATAAGAACAATCAGCAAAGGGAATTGGTGGGCTCTCTGTCTCTTGGTGTCTTCTGGTTAAGTAGAAGATCTAGAAGCTCTGCTTTGATGAAGACATGATCTGCCAGACTCCAAACAGGGGTAATCAGAATAAATTCTGTGGTCAATGTTATAAAGATCGTAAAGGTCCAATTTGATCTTAAAATCTCACTTGACACCTGTTGTGTTAGCTTGCAACTTGAACTCATGCTCGAGCTCAAGCCCTAGACCTTTGATTCACATGATGGCTCTAATCTGAAACATGCCAAGTATCTCACCCAAAGCTCACATAAACAAATGAAAGGAATTGGCTTGAAGTGAACGAGGCTCCTAACTGGGGTACATGAACAATACAGAGGATTCTGGCATCATGCTGAAGATCATAGCTCAAGAAACCCAGAAGGTAGGAAGATGTTTGCAAAAAATCTCAGTGCCTGCACTTTATGATCAGCTCTGCTAAATACACAGATCAGCTCTATATAGATTGTATTGCTAATTGCTATTTCGTATCCCCCACATTAAACATTTTTATCACTTGACTGAGGAGCAGACTTACTGTCCTGTGGACTAGCTGGCCAGTCACACCCCAAAAGTAACAACTGAGAAACGGCACAGTTTAAGATCTAGACACTACTTCGTTTTTATTTCTAGAAGATTATTGTATAATTACGTTCAGTGAATAGACATGGAAAACAATCACAGCCTGAGCATGGAGAATTTCTGTACAAAATGATTGCATTTATAAAATATATTATTGACACTTAATTTAGTCTGTCAGACTGGCACTATGAGGGACTAATTAAAGCAAAAGCAGAACAAATGCTTGCACTCAAGAAAAACACGAGGGAAAACACAGACAGGTTTTACCAATCTGCATCATAGCTCATGCTGGTCAGTGTGAAGGGTTTCTGAGGTGGTACATTTTACCTACATTTTAAAGCAGGGTCTGTTCCATTAAGATAGCTCTCAATTTCAAAAGAGCAGATCACTGACACTCACTAATTGCCCAGACTTGCTTCCCTGACAAAGCTTAAGATTTTGAATTTTAAGCCCCCCATCACATTTTTAAAGTTTTCTTCTGCTTTTCATGGTCCCAGAAATCCATATCCCAAATATGATCAACTTCCCATGCCAAGAAGGGAAGAAAAAAAATAAAAAGAAAAAAAGACAGGCTGGATGAGGAGAAGGAGGGGAAAGAGAGACAGCATGGTATTCCCAGCACAGCTACAACTGTTGGACCAACTCACTGTCAGTTGCTTGTATGAAGTAAAACCCAAAACCTACCACCATATTTTTCACGGCATTAAATTCATTCAGTGTAGGTCTGGGGCAAAGGGAGAAAGAATGCTCTCTGTATTTGCCAGTATGTATGTCCTTTTATAGACATTCTTCATAGTGTCTCTCTTGTCCTTATCCACACAGCCCTGCACCACTCAGCCTCCATCTCTCAGTGATGGTGGAGACAGCAGCCAGCACAGAGCACATCTGCCAGACTTCTCCTTGCTGAGCACTGGGCAAAGCCCAGTAGACCCTTCACAGGAGCAGTCTCGTATGCAAGGAAGAGGGTACAAGTATCTGAGTACAAAATTACTCAAGAGGCTAAAATTAGAATTTTTCATGCACGTTTGAGCCCTGCCCAAAATTTAATTTTTAGTACATGTATTCACATGTTCTGGCAGGACAAACACATGGGTCTTGACTGCATTGGTCAGGCCATGTTGATGGGCACATAATGCAGAAAGATACTCCTGCTGCACATCAAGCAAGGAGACTTCTGTGTTGCTGAGGCTGTTATAGGCCAAGCACTGGGTATTGCAGCAAATGAGGATCTTTCTTGCCAGAGACCATTATTTTGAGGATGCCCTGAAAAGGCCTGTTTTAAAATTCACTGAAGCTACAGGGTTTCAAGGCTCCTAGTTACAGAGGGAGTTCATCTAGTGACTGGGCTTCTGTCCACAAATGCATTTCTGATCATTGTCATGCTTGTCTTCATCGTTTCTGGCTGGAGCTGGGTACTCCTGAATAACTGTTTAGCGTTCACAGTACGTATGCAGAGAATAAGAATTTGCAATTATTCATTCGCAGTGCCTAAAATTACCTCACTTTTGCTATCAGCAGTTGGGATGTGGAACCTACAAGGCCTGAAAGAAGACAGCATGTTGCTGCTTTATGCTTCTGAGTTTCAGCCAGGCAGCAAGCCTGGGAAACAGGACGCAAAGCTGTTTATCCCAAAATCCACCACTTTGCAACATCAATCATCTGTGTGACATTCAGTGGCAGTTTCCAGCATGGGCTTTGGCCACCAAGTGATGCAGCAGTGGTGATAGCTCCAGGTGAGAAGAGCAGCTGGACTAAGCTCCAGTAGGAATGGTTCTATCCTCTCCTGTGGGTAGACCACTTGGATGGCAGAAAATAGGCTCTGTGTGGTGGTTCAAGTTAGGGCAGTGGCAAAGGGGTTTAGTGTTTGCACAGGAAAGTTTTCAGAACTGAGGTATGAAAGACATTTTAACACAGACAGCTAGGAGCTTAAAGATGGTCAATCCAATGCTGCATTTATTTCTCAGCTCCGCTTGAGAATATTTTTCAAAATCCATCACTTTCAGATGATTCCTGCAGGCCCACAGGTTTCCTTCAGCAAGGCAAAGCTGGTCCCCTCTATTGTTTCATTCACAGAGCAGTTCAGAATAATGTTATTCCCTGGACAGTTACTGGGTTGCATTCATCCCCCTTGTTTCATGCTAGAGATGCTCCTAGCAGCCTCTTTGGCCAGCTCAGTCCATTGCTTAGACCCTATCAACGTTGCAGGGGTTGCTCTAATGAGATTATCTTCCTCACTCAGAAAGGCAATTCAGTGAAACCAGCCGGCTCTCATATTAGTCAACAGTCTTGGAAAGGTGCTGCAGCCACTCGGCTGTTCATCAGCTACATTGGCTCTGTAAGACCTGGCCATGCTTTCCCAGTGCGGTTCTCTCAGTGCAGTACATTTGTACCCAAACCCAAATGATTCCCTGTGTTTCTGGCTCCTTTCCGAAGTCCTTTCCAAAGGGGAGGAGAAACTTTGTTTTAAAGATAGGGAAAACAGAACAGGCTGAAAACATACATATATTCAATTTTCCCACTACTCCTGGTGTCCTGGGGACTTCTGATCTCCTGGGCCTTTCATTTTCAACATGACATGCTGTCAAAGTCTGAAAATGTGGCAAATGCCCTGAGCAGTCGGGGAGGTCCCTGGAGGTCAGTACTAGAAGTGGGTATACAATGTATGTGTCCAGGCAATATGCCTTTGCTTTCTACGATACCAGCCCAGCATGAAGGGGCAGCTGCTGATTTCAGAGCAGTCCAGTTTTTATTCATCTTGAGAGAGAATTCAGAGAGACAGGAGCTGAGCTGTCTTAGAAGAATAGTCAGAGGCTGGCATACAATTACACTGTATTACCCTCAGTCAGATAAATCACTTTTGGGGGAAGAGGTTCATAACAATTCCAGACATGCCTAATAGTTCCACTGCGAGTCTCTGGACAAAGCCCGGGATTGAAAACAAAATTAAATCATTACATAAAATTATTGGTACTACTACAGTGCTTGAGAGCCCCAGCTCAAATGAGACCTTACTTTCTAGCGGGTGCTGTGCAGAGCCAGCCAGAGGCAGCTCCTGCCTGAAGTATTTGCCATCTCAACAGAAAGGAGGAGGGCAGGGGGGCCCCACAGGTGTGGGGCCAGAGAGGGTCTGGGGCCAGCTGAGGCTGGTGTGCATGACAGCAGAGGTTTTGCAATACCGCATAAACCAGGTAGTTTGCTGAGCTTTGTTTTTATTGTTGTTGTTACTAAATACATCACCAGCACCTCTTCAAGCAGTGTAAACCAAGATGGTTTCCTCAAGCTACACTCCAGGAGGTATACAACACCCCCCACCAAACTTACTCAATTAAGGGAAGTATGCGTATTATCTTTGCTTATGGTTTTTAAGGCTCACAAATGCTATTGTAATTGTTTTCATAACGCAGATCAATAAGTACAGTTAAAACTGGCCTTACCTGCCTCAGGGGACAGGCATTAAGAGTAGCTGGGTAACAGCTTTTTCAAGAGATCTTTCTGCCCACCAAACAAAGGGAACTCACTTCAAACTCTCCTTCCCAGGAAAAGATCTTATTTGCAACTCAGCCTTTGAATTGGTTTTAAAACAGAAGATGGCAAGAGCTTTTGCTTGGAATTAAGGACTCGTTAGCTGGGCAGAGTTTTTTTAAAAAGTTCTAAAACTTAAAGCATTTTAAATTAATCCATATTTAAAAGCACCCCGTCAATGTTGGCAGGTTTCATGTGCCACTTGGATGCAGTCAAAGATCTGTTAGATACTCCACAAAGATCATGTAGGTAAAGTTTGTGTCCACTTCACTGGTGGATGATGTGAAACATGTAACACACCAAAGGCAAATAAAATAAATTAAAAGAATCCTCACTTATTGCTATGTTGAAGAAATCTTTGAGTGTGTTTGTTATTTGCTCCAAGACAAAATATGCCTTGCTATTTATGCAGCAAAATAGCATATTTCCAAAGACAGAAATAAAAATATCAAGGTGAAACACTGAGGAGCTTATTAGCTTAGTTATTAAGAGCTCTTTACATTTAACAACCTAAAGCTTCCACAGAGCAATTTGTAATCAGCACTTTTTAAGCTCTGAATAATCCATTCCTTAAGCAAGCCTTCCTGCTTCCTTGAAAACATCTTTCATGTCTTCAAACCTTTACTGAGGAAAATCAAATTCATTAAAGCAATTTCTTACCTCCGCTTTTCTGTCTCCCCCTCGTTCCATCATATCTCCCATTCTCAGCTGAGTTAATTAGTTTGTAATTGGAGCTACAGAGCCTCCTGCCAGGGCAGGGCTCAGCCCTGGGAGAACATCTCACGCAGATGGGATCCAGCTGGGTAAGGGACCAGCGTGACCCAGGGATATGACTGCCAGCACAGCTGTTGCAGGACTTGCCTGAGACACTTGTTCCCTCTTTCCTTGTTACACCATCTCCTCTGACCACTGATCTCCTCCCTCCATGGTCATCTCATCTCCTGACCACACTGCATTCACCCATTGCTCTATTTCTCTCTGATGCGCAAACTTCCATTCTCTCCTATCTCCTTCAGCTCTGCCAGTCACTGCAGTATTTCAGTACCTTCTCCCCCTTCACTAGTCAGTTTTTTATTTCTTTCTCCCTTTCCCCTTTTCTTTGTTGGCTTCCTCTCTTTCCAACGTAACCTACCCTGAAAAAATATTTCTGCTGCTAACTAGCATTTGTGAGATGTGCTGTGCTTATTCTAGCCTTGCACAGACATTACCCAGTGTAGGTTAATATATTCTCTTAATCCTGTTGCTGACTGGCTGCAATACTTCATCTTAAACCAAACTAGCAATATGCAGTGCACCTAAAGAAATGTCATAGAGAGTAAACAAACCTACAGTTTCTTGCATTGACCATGCAAGTGAGACACCTTCTGGCAAGGGTAACATGAAATAGACAGAGATAATCTTGCAAATAACACCCTTTTTTTAAAGTAATCCGTGAAAACATTCCCAAGACAGAGATGAGTAGGATCAGAGAAGCAAAATTCATGTTCAGATATAAATCCTGAAAATCTGTGCAATTTTTACAGACTTACCTTATATCTGAGAATCGTAGCATAGGCACTTCAGCTTCTTTCCCTGACTGTCCATCCAAATGACACTTCTCTCTTTTTCTGAACTGGAAGGCTTTAGGGATCATCTAATAGCAGTTCCTTAAATTTTCCTCCAATTCAAAAGGTAAATAACATGTTAAGTATCAGTAACACTCACCTGATAGCTTTCAGGATGGCTACACCACCATCTGGCACAACAAAGATGCTCTGTGACCACTCCTATAGGCTTTGCATTCACTTGCTCTTGGTGTTGTTTCCATTAATCTCAAATAAATAATATTAGATTGAGAGCATATGGTGAATCTAAAAACCTAATACAGACAGACAATTCAATTACACTCAGTAGGAGAAGGGGTGGCTTTGCAAGAAGACAATGAGAGAGGGAATCAGTAAAATTATGAAATACTAACTGTATCTACCATGGACCAGGCTAAGCATCTGTCTCCTGTCAAAAAGCATAACTAGAGCTATACCAGGGAATGCTCTGAGCAGCACCTTGTCTTGGCACAACAATGCCACACCAAAAAGTCGTGCTGTAACACAAAGCTATTTTGATTATTTTTCAAATCTATATGCTTTCCAGTCTTTTATGAACACATGTTCTGAGGATGGGGAGGAAAGAGACCCAGGAGCTTTGTTCTGAAATAATGCAGTATTTCCCAAATCTGCAATAAGTAAAAATATTTTCATGAACTTACTCAAATTTTGAAGGAAAGATCATTAAAAAAATAAAATAATTCCAATCCAAATATTTTGGTAGGATGCAAAAGCACCAGCTCAGGTTAAAAGTGGCTTCAATGTAAACTAAAGGGATTGCTAAAACAAGTCTTCATTCTTAGATTTCTGTTTCCAATACTGAGATCAAATGGGATCATGCTGGCAGCAATGTAAAGAAAAAGAAATTGCTATAAAAAATCCAATCCTAAGCAGCCAAAATACAGGACACTTTATTCAAATAGAAGTTGACACATACATAGCATGATCGTTGGAATGATTTTATTTCATCTGACAACATCTGGAATTATTGGGAAAAGCTAGTTCAGTGGATAGGAAATTCCAAAACACACGTCAGCTACCTAACCTCTCATAACCTCCTCCTACCCTCATGAACGTATTAGACATATATAAGAAGAGTCTATTTGACAGATTATAAATAGGAAAAAAACAGATTCTGACATAGAGCTCTGTTTGTCATTTACGGACGTGATTGAAAACAAGATCTCCCTTGCACTGTATTTGGATGATTAAGTTGTATGGTCCTTGTTTGTATTCTCAGGGTCTTAGAGACCATTGGATCTGAAGGCAGGAAATAATTTTCTTCCTGTTCGGATTCATTGTAATTTAGTGCAGACAGAAGGAAGGACCACATTTACCTTTTTCTGTATCATGTGACATATTTTCAGAAGCATTTTCCACCCTTTTTTTCCTCCTGCAGTAGTTGTAAAGCATTCTTAGCTTTGATGGCATCTTTTTCCTTGCTGGTGGTATCTGCTGGAGATTTATGCCTGGTTAATAGAAAGCTTTACACAAAACCATCAGCGAGCAAATTAAAATGATCTAATATTCCTTTCTGGCTTTACACTTTTTGAAACCACTAAAAAGAGAGACTAGCATACCTGTGTCATTGTAAGGAAAAACAATCCTGTAATATTTAATCTGCTTGTGGTTTCTGGGAACCTATCCAATGATGTGTCTCTGCCAGTGGAAGACAATATTGCCTCCCTGGGGACTCCACCGGAGCAGGGCTCCCTGGTACTTCATCAGCCTCCAGAGCACAAAGCAGTCAGTGGTGGTGGCCAATTCAGAAGGACCAGGTAAGGAAAAACCCATTGCTAAGGTGGCTTCCCTTAAAGGGAGATTGCAGTGAAGGGGGTTCTTTTCAGCCTTAAACTTAGGCAGAGACTTAGGTGTTTTGCAGGAGCAGAAGGAAAGCACAGAGCACTACAGAAGGGAGTAAATATAACCCCTATTTTATAAAAGAAAAAGGTGGCTGGTAAAACCTTGTCTCCTTTCTTCTTCTGCACTAACCATTTTTCCTTTTGTAGCAACGATCACACAGGTCAGAATAAAAAAACGTGGGGTGGAACAGCCCATTGTGGCTCTGATATCACCTGAAGGAAGGATGTCCGAACTTTTAGTCTTCAGAGATTTGACAGTTCAGCCAAACGATGTTTTTTCCCCTTTACTTTCAAAAAAAAAAAAAAAAAAGCTATTTTCCACAGAAAAAAACACCATGAATGGGATTTTTGTAAGAAAAACAATTCTTATAGATTTATTTTGGCTGAAACAATAAGTTCTTGGGGCTTGGGTTTCTGCAGGAAGCCATAATATTGTCTGGAAAATCAACCAATTAATAACAGGTAACACTATGGGAACAGCTCCAGAGTAAATCCCTCCTCCTGGTATACGGCTCTTTAGAAGCTGTGCAGAATATATCTCCTCCTCCCACAGACAAGGGGGACTTGGATCATTTCATTCCTCCCATTCTTGCCTTCAACACCCACAAGCTGAAAACTCTTAAGGGGGGAGAAACCCCTAAGCCACTCAGTTTTTACCCTCCTTGGTCTTGTGAAAGGAAAAGACTGCTCTTCTGGCTGGTCTGCAGCCCAGCAGACAACACAAGAGGGCTCTGTGGCTGCACACAGGCAGCCACACCACTCCACTCCACTTAGCAATGGGTTTTTCCTTAGCTGGTCCTTCTGAATCAGCCACCACCACCGCCTGCTGGCTGGTGGCACCTGTCTCCGTGGGTCCAGCATGAGAACGACATCTCCCTTCCCCTGCCTCCAATCACCCCCACCTCTTCCCTCAGCATGGCCAGGGGACTGGGATGCCTCTCCGCAGCATTAGCTGGGGAAATGACCTGGCGTGGGGCAGCAGAGCAGACAGCAGACCTGCCCTGGGGGGTGATGTGCTTTACAGACATGTCATGTTGGAAGTGCTTGCACTCTCTTTTGAGCCATATTTACCTTTTTCTAAATGACCTCAGAGCAGGCAAAGCTCTTGGTTTCATTTTAGCTCTTTCTCTTCTGAGGTTATTAAAACTTTAGCTGCAGGCAGAGCTGGCCATGTGGCTGGTGTCTGCCGTGGGTGACCGGGAACAGGTCCCTCTCAGGCCTGATCACCACCACCATCCCCCATCCCGGGGTTTTTCCTAGGTGCTGCAGTTACTGCTCTCACTGCAGGAGCCACAGCCTGAGCTATGAGGTGGTTCTTCCTCTTCACCCTTTTGCCACCACAGCTCAGCTAATTTTTCTCAGGAGATCTTTCCAGAAAATTTACCTGCCTGTCTCACAAATCTGTGGGATTAGTTCCAGTGAGAACAATCTCCCCTTCTCACTCACAAGCTCTGACATTTGCTGAGGGCCCTACTCAGCACTGGGAACATCAGGCAGCTGCTGGCTCCATCACAGCTTTGGCATTGATGGGTTTCTCCCTGTTCATGCAAAAGTGTGACAGACACCCAATAACCTTGTTGTGAACGCCCTCCTCAGAAAATCCCTCCTGCTGCACAGCCAAGGCTCTTGCCTTGCTAATTGGCCTACCTTTGCCAACCACAACGTGATTTTTAGAATTTATATATGGCAATTTTTTCCAAACTCTCTGCTTTGCTCTTTTGAAACCGACTCTAAATAAAATCCCAGCCTACCAACAACAACAACAAAAAATATCAGGTGGAAGCCAAAAGTCTCTGGAGTATCTCCTCGGAGTATGGGGAGTGCTGTTACGGTAACTGTCAACGTTTGTCAAATGCTCCTGGCCTGCCCCAGCATGAGCTTTTCAACTGTCCCATGTCAATGACAGGGTAACCTGAGTACATGCAATAGCACCTCAATTCAGACCACACACATGCATCCGTCCATGCATGCAAAAGCAGCAGAAGCCTGCAGGGAAGAGTTTTAAAGCATTTACCTGCATTTGCACAAAGGACAGATAGTCCATAGTCACATTTCTGTGCAGGGCACTAATCCCTACCCAGGACCCCCTTGATGGTGTGGCTGAGGCCTGGCTGTCAAAACTCCTTCGTCTCCATCTGGTCTCATCTGCACACAAACACCCAAAGGATGACCTAAACACCTGTTCTGCAACAGGCTCTCCAAGGACAACAGTTATTCAGTAAAAATGGTTGATCCCTATTGCTCTTCTCTTCTGGACAAAGGGCAATACAGTATATATAAACATCTCCAGCTGGATGTTCATAACCAGGTTAGGGTAGGGCAGGGGATCAGCGCAGGCCTGAGGCCTGCCTGCCCACTGCCCCATCCTACCCATGCACAAGCCATTTTCCTTGTTTGCCTCTGTGAACACATTTGAACCTCTACACCGCAGGTTTTGCAAGAGGATCACTGGAGCCTGCTGCACTGCTAGGATTTGTGCAGCCTTTTTGCAATCCATAACATCCACTAAAAGTGTCCAGCAGGTCCCAGAGGGTTGGGTCAAGGGGTACACTGTCCCCCCTGCTAGCAGGGTGACAAGTGCAGAGACAGGTACGGCCAGGGGGAACAAAGGTCTGGCCCATTTGCAGACACACATTCCCCATCAGCCAAGTGTCCAGGTGGCAGATCAGAGGAGCCAGCTGCTCTGATGTAAATTAGACCTGTTTTCTCCCTCTCGCACACAAATACAAGCCACAGATGAAAGAAGTCATGCTGGGAGCTGCTATTTATGAGGAGCAGTGTAACACAAATGACTTACAGAGCAAATGGAAACTAAGGCTCAGGCTGAGATCCCAGATAAGAGAGGCAGGGGGAGAGTTTGGTGATTTCTAGACATATATCTCAATGAATGATGATGAGAAAAATGTGGAGGCCAGCTCAGGGCTCCCGGGAGCAGAGGCGGTATTGAAGTGTCTCCCCTCACGGCTAGAAACAGTCTGCCGTGGAGGCAGCAAGGAGAGACATGGGACTGTGATGGGACACTGGGAGTGACAAAGAGTGGGGAGGGTCTCATGTGGTGAACCTGCCACCAAAAAGCCAAACATTTTGCCAGTGTCTAAAGTCCAGCCTAGCCAAGATCTTCACAAATATTTCTAGACTACAGGAACACAAATGGCATACTTAAACCTGAAGGAAAGAAACCGGGGAAGGGCGGAGATTTGTTCAAAGCCAGAGAAGCAAAGCAAAGGGAAATCCTCCTTATGAATCAAGTCACTGCTCTGTGCCTGCGAGCTGCTCAGTGCCCTGGGCCTGTCATCCCTAGACCCAGAAGGGCTCCTTAGCCATGGAGGGGTTTGGAGAGCAAAAGCCTGGAAGAAGCAGCAGTTCCTTCAACATGTTTGGAGAAGAGCAATGAAGTTCCCTTTCTAGAGAGACAGCACATGGAAAATCTCTGACCCAACTGGCTCAGAGCCCCCCCACAACCTGCCCTCCACTCAGGCATGGCCTCCTCCTCTCCCAGCCCCTCTCACTCATGCTGCTCCATGTCTGTGACTGAGCTCTGCCTGCAAGAGACAATTCCATTTCAGCGCA
This sequence comes from Scopus umbretta, assembly GCA_013400535.1. Classification (NCBI taxonomy): domain Eukaryota; kingdom Metazoa; phylum Chordata; class Aves; order Pelecaniformes; family Scopidae; genus Scopus; species Scopus umbretta. The sequence continues at coordinate 14,662 of VZTL01082214.1, forward strand.
ACAGATTCAAACTCTAATTGAGTTTTCCCATTTAAATCAAGGCAGGAACAGCTCTGCCAGCCTGCAGTCATGAGAGCTATTTTTGAAGAAAATTGTCAAACTAGCCAGGAAGTCTAATATGACATTTTTAAATGATTTTAAGAGTCTGTGTGTGCACACATGCACACATGTGAACATTTCCTTCTGCAAGCAAGAAACAATTGCTTCCTGTGCTTGAGAGGTTGCTGCTGAGATGGCTTCTTTGTGACAGTTGTAAGAGAAAGGAAAAAATCTTCAGCATATGTGTATATTCCTGCTTTATGTGATTCACTGCAATGGAAAAACACATATTGCTGCTTCTCTTCTTTTAGCCCCATCTCATCTGAGACACCATCTATCTTCATGCCACTCCATGGCTGCTCAGGCAGTTGTGTTCACTCCTTTATGTTCCTTAATTCAAGTGCACAGTCTGGAGGTCATTTGGAATATAGCTTATCCCCCACTCTGTATAGCATGAGGAAAGACTGTTTTGTGATGAAGACATCAGATTAGGACTCACATCCAGCTTTCATGTTCAATACTGATTCAAACTTCTGGTGTGATTCAGTTATTCACCTTCTATTAGGCAAAAGTGCAATAAAACTTTGTCTTTCATCCTATTCTCACTCCAGGCAAAGTCCAAGGCATTTTCTCTTCAGCGGGATTTAGTACAATGAGCACCCATTACACTTCCATCACAAATTACGTTGTAAACTTGTATTTTCTATCATTTTCTTATATACTCTTCTAAGTACTCTATGCTTTTACAGAGCTAAGTGAACTCCTTGGTAGATGCTTTGATCTCTATTTTAATAGTCCTTTACAGTTAAATCAGTGTTAGGAATAAAAGTCAATACACACATACTGAGGGAGTTTCAATTTCATTGATTTTTTAGTAAGGAAATAGTCATGAGACTGATTTGCTGGTTTTATCATCTTACAGATAGAATGACTGGCATGTTTTGAAGGTTCAAATACTTTAATGAAGATGTTTTTCCTAGGATAAAAAAATCTGTAAAAAACCCTGCATTTTGGTGGAGAATGATTAACATGGGCCCATCATAATTTTGTGTTATAAAGACATATTCCCAGCTACAGTGAAGCCTTGTTCTGAATTTCTCTCAAAGTAGTTTTCAGGTTTTATCAGTTCCTATTGGCCTTGATGATACTTGGCGTTACATAACATACTGTTTTCTTCAACATGTCTTGCAAAAATCCTTTGCATACTCCAATCAAAGCATCACAGAATGGGTGAGGTGGGCAGGCACCTCTGGAGATCATCCAGATCCTTACCTAGAGTAGGATCAGCTACAGCAGGTTGCTCAGGGCTGTGCCCAGTTGGGTTTTGAACAGCTCTAAGGATGGAGCCTCCACAGCCCCTCTGGGCAACCTGTGCCAACGTTCGACCAGCCTCACAGCAAAAGTGATTTTTCTTATGTTTAAATGGAATTTTCTGTATTTCAGTTTGTCCTTTGCTTCTCATCCTGTCAATGGGCATCACTGAGATGAGTCTGGCTCCATCTTCTTTACTCCTCCCACCAGGTGTTTATACACATGGATAAGATCACCCCGAGCCTTCTCACCTCCAAGCTGAACAACACCAGGTCTCTCAGCCTCTCCTCATATGTCAGATGTTCCAGTCCCCTAATCATCTTCATGGATTTTTTGCTGGACTCAATCCAGTATGTCCATTTCTCTCTCATACTGGGGAACCCAGAACTGGACCCAGCACTCCTGGTATGTCTCATCAGTGCTGAGTAAAGGGGAAGGATCATCTCCCCTGATCTGCTGGAAACACGCTTTCTAATACAGCCCAGGATGCCATTTGCCTTATTTGCCTCAAGAGCACATTGCTAGCTCATGTTAGGCTTGGTGTCAATCAGAACCACCAAGGCCCTTTTTGCAGAGCTGATTTCCAGCTAGTCATCCCCCAGCTTCTGCTAGTGCATGCAGTTATTCCTCCCAGGGGGCAGGACATTACCTTTTCCTTTACTGAACTTCATGAGATACCTGTTGGCCCATTTCTCCCCCCATTTCTTCAGTCCCTCTGAATGATAGTGCACTCATTTGGTGTATCCACTCCTGACAGTTTTGTATCATCTGCAGACTTTCTGAGGGTACACTTTGTCCCATCACTGAGGTACTTAATGAAAATATTAAATAGTATAGGACCCAGTATCAACCCCTGGAGTACACTACTAGTCCTGACCTCCAGTTGGACTTTATGCTGCTGGTCTCACCCCTCTAGGTCCAGCCATTCAGCCAGTTTCACCCCATGTTGTTTCCACTTATTGGCCCAATACTTCATCAGCTTGTCTGTCGGGACCTAATGGAGAACAGTATTGAAAATCACTTCCTAAAGTTAAGATAAATATCCACTGCTCTCTCCTTGTCCACTAAGCCAGTCATCTTATTGTAGAGGTGGTCGTCCCGTTGTGCAGCGAGGAAGAACATCTTAAATCCAAGGTCATGGCACTGAAAGGCCAGTTTTATTTTCCCACTGCTTAGAACTGTTATTCCTGGAATGAGTCAATTCTGGCACGAGGAAGGTAGATGTGATTTCTTCTTTTCTGCTTTACATTAGTAAACCTTGTTTACCCTAGATTTCAGGTATTTAAATGCATTGCACTATTCTGGATTTAAAATTGTGCTGTGACCTTTAGAAGACAAAAGGATCCTGAGGCTACAATATCAGTTGTGCTGTTCCAAAGACAGCTCATTTCTTCATCCAGAGCTTTTTGTGTGGCTAACAAGGAGTCTGTTTTTTATACTGTTCTTCATGAAAACAGCAGCTCAGCCTTAGAGTCATCTCTCCTAGAGGGAGCTGAGATGTGAAATTGGCCCATGTTTTACGCCAAATGAAGTTGATAGCTAAGTTGAAAAGGATTTTCTTTAGAACAGAAAGCAAAGTGGACAGAAGTCAATGGAAATATTCTTTTTGGCATCCCTGGGCCTTGGAGCAGCTCTTTGAAGATGGGTTTTCATAAGGAGAGACGTAATGTTGAACTAGGCCCTGAAATTACTTCCCTAATCTAAACTCTTAAATATTTTACAGTCATATTAATGAGGAAGACTCTCCCTGCCACACTTAGCCCTTCCAAGCCAGTTCTCTGCAGAGATGTGAAAGAGCAGAGACCAGATAATATCAATACAGACTTATTCAGAGATCTGGGAAAAAAGTATATATGTTTCTGGATCTGGCCAACATTGCTCAGTCATACCTGGGTGCGTCACTCGAGCTGCAGTAAAAGTCCACACTCACAGCTCTGTGTGTGTGGCACATACGAGATGTAACACGGTTTGCTGACATCCTGGGGAGGGCCCAGCCAAAGGCCATCAGCATGGCTGCAGACTGGAGCACACACTGCATGTGGAGAGGCTGAAAGCACATAGGATGCTCAGTTTGAGGGTGAGAAGCTTAAGGAGGAATTTGGTTGCTATCTTCCACTACATGAAAGGAGACAGAAAAGGAGCCAGGCTCCTCTCATAGAAGCACAATGAAAGGATGAGGGACAACAATCACAAGGACATAAAGAAAAAAATTTTCACTGTGAAAGACATTAATCACGGAAACATGGGACCAGAGAGTCTGTGGACTCTTCACCTTCATCCCAAAGCCCTGAGCAACCTGCCCTGCCCTTAGAGTTGGTCCTGCTTTGGGTTGGAGTTCGGGCTCGACAACCCTTTCAGCCTGAACCACTCCTTGCGTCAGTGACTCACAAGGGAGTTAGCATAACTCACATTACCGTGGGCTGAGACCAGGTGTCCAAACCCTTACTGAGGTTTAGAGGTGCACAGGAATGTACTAAGCTCAGTAGGAACCCTTTCTTCATCAGAAAAGATAGTGAAAACTTTGGCTAAAGATTCTTTCAGCAGGCACTGAAGTTTCAGTAACTTTCTTGAATTAACTCCAGAGCTGTTACTAATACATGCGAGCATTCAGATTCTATAAGCATTTTCAAACAAGCAGAAAGTTGCAAAGTTATATGTCTGCTCTTAACTTGGTTCCTTTGATAGCAAAGCTGTGCTTCCTAAATATGCAGGACTTTCTTCACAGAAGTGTAGTCTGGATACACTATTCTCTTGGGAGATATTTTTAAAAGATGTGTATATTGGTTATGGACATACTTTGAGAGGAAATGCTATTTTTTTGCAGTAGTTTGTGGTATCACACAGAGCATCAAATGCTAGACAAGCATTGATTTATTTCTGATAACCAAATATTAAAAGTATATATCTGTAATTTTGCAAAGATATCTGTTTGAAAAGCCTCTCTTAGATACAGAGCACTCTTGTTTTGCGTCTGTTGCTGCTTTGTCAATAATTTATCTGTAATTAATTATTGAGATATCATTTTTTTAAATATAAGTAAAATCTTGACAGCACGAAATGCAGTCTCATTAATCCAGTGTTGAACTGCTCAAGCAGAGGCTGAGTAGAAAGGAAGAAGAATTCTTATTAGCATACAAATAGATGAGATAATGGAAAAGGGGATATACTGCTCAGGAAGCAGTTTTACAAATGTTATTTTTCAAATGTTCTAGAGGATGGAAGTCCCCATTTAATAATGGCATTTAAAAATTGTCATTAGTGCCTTAATCCTTTAATGTGCCACGTGTGGGTGGCTGCTGTCCAGATGCTGAGTGAGGCTGGGGATGAGGTGGGCTCCATGAGAAGTGGGAGCTCTTCAGCTGAGCATCACATTGTCCTACAGGCTTACAGATCCTCCCTGCACCAACCCCCAGAGACCACAGAGAAGACTTTCAGCAAAGTGCAACATTAGGAATTCAAAAAACTGAATGGGAAAAAAGAATCTGAAGTCCATTCAGCAACAAACTCAGATTTCTAACGTTTCTGTATCACTGGTTAGCAAAGGTAGGGTCACAGGTCCCAAGCAATCAACAACCATTTTTGATATTAACATATACTGAATTTATACTGATAGTAATACATATTTAAAGAACTCACCTACCCTTAGCTGAACTGCAGAAATTGAAAGCTACTCTGCTTCCAGCATCTTGCAATGCAAAATAAAATGGATTATCTTAAACAACCCCTTCTGGAAATGGTCTGCACAAATGTATGCAAGCAGTTGCCGCCTCTCACCTGGGAGATGATAATTTCATTGTTTGCAACTATCTGACCATAATTTTAAGGAATGCTTTCTGGACATCAGAAGAAAGCTTACATCACAATTTTATGCCAAGGCAGTGGATAGAATGTGAACAAGGAAAATCCTCATTAAAATACTCATTAAAAAGAAAGAGCTGCAAATTCTGTCTGATATCCTACATCACTGGCCCAGTCTAATCAGTGTGGCCAGTATCTTATTTTCAGGAAACTGTAGAGATGTCTTTGGGTGAATGTCATATTGGCAATCACATAAAAGAGTTAATCACTTTGCAGGATATTAGGATACTTTGCAGGATATTAGGATACCTTTTGTTCTCCACATACAGACTAAGCACTGTAAGTCAAGTCATTGAAGTCATTGTAATGGAGTTCAGTAAGATTTGTTTCAGGCACAAAAAAGTTAAATTATAATTACTGCTCTCAACATTAGAAAAAAAAAAAAACATACCTCAAGGACCTAAGCTCTTTATAACTTTTGAAGCAGCAATTTTTTTACAATACTTCATAGACTGAGTGTGAGAAGACAAACAGCTGCACCAGTATAACTTATTATCAGTTAAATTATCAGATTCCAGCTAACACAATAGCCAAGTCAAGCAAAAGATGCAAACTTCCAAGAGGAGACGTGTATATGGGGTTCATCCTGCAAGTCACTAGAGTGATTCAGTCATGGAAGTCCTGATGCCTGATAATTACCTTTTTTTCTCAAAAATAAGATATTTGTAACTGGGGTGTTCATTGTTCAGATTTAGGTCAGAAGATTAAAAGAAAATTGGGACTAATGGAAAGCTCAGCAAAATAAAGGTCATATGTTACTGACCTACATTTTTGCAGCTGCTCTATATCTCTGATCTAGTGGGTAAAGCACAAAAAGTCTCAGGAGTCCTTGATCCTACCTCTGGTTTTATCATTAACATCTTTGTTACAGTTACCTGGGCACTGTAACCTAGACATGTAAGTACCAACAGTTGAAATTATTGGTGCTATTCCATGTCAATGTTACTTTACAGTTGGCATCAACATAAGAAATGAAACTTTGTGTAAATAGACGAAACTACCTGAAGAGTGACAAAGAGAAGAAAGCTGGGAACCTGCTGGAAACCTGAGGGAGCAGAAGTTATTTCTGTGTTGCTGGACAAAATGGCAGCATTCAAAGGCTTTGTGATAGATGATTGCCATTCCTGCTCAAATTCCCACCTTTTTGTTGAAAAATTTCTTGAGCTTGAATACCCCCCAAAACACAGGGGAAAATAATCTGAAAATTGTGTGTTTTAATCTTCTGTGCTCTCTATGATTTCAGTGGAGAGACATCCTTAGAACCTCTCCCCACAGCAGGCTGGAGGTAAACTGGTAACACAACACTGAAATAATGTATTTTCCAAAAATTTTCACCCACATCAGAGGTGACAGGGCTGTGCAGTGGACAGATTTGGGGTTGTAACAAATGAGGCCCCCAGGTACACAGCCCTGATGTCCCGCAAAACAACAATGCAACAAGATGCCCACCGAAACGATCTGAAACTAGTGCTGGATTGAAAAGGATTAAATGGGAGAAAGTAACAAGGGAAGCAGAAGAAAAAGGAAGAAAAAACAAAAGGAAAGGAATGGAGAAAGAGAAAAGGAGCTCAGCAGAAGAACTTCTGAGTCTGAGTCATTCTTTTAATAAAACTTTCTCTAAAGTTCAAAAACCCAACCACATTTTATCTGTGAGCCTGAAAAGATGAAAGGAGCAAGGAGCAGAAGGTTGTAACTTTCATGTTTATACACAAATACTTGGAAAGAACCTGTCTCTGTCTAACACCCTCATTCAGTACTTAGAAGTGCAAACACAAATTAAGCAAAGGCTTTGAAGTACTCAGCTATGCAGGAGCACCAGCAGAACAAGGAGTTCTGAGCTGAGGCAGAAGAAGAAAGGTGCATACAATGTTGGCGAAGAAGTACAAGTGCAAGGAGACACAGACAGAAGAGATGTGTACTTTAATCCTCCAAGTTTTGCTTGTAGCATGAGTCACATTGAATTTATATAGGGAATTTGGCTTGGAATGCCAGGAGAGTCCCTGCCCTGGCTTGGCAGCATTGTCACAATCTTCTCTGGCAGCCACTGTAAGTCTCACACTTAGGTCAAGCCCACTTGATGAGAACATGCTTGCCAGGGCTGGAAGGTTGTGGATGGATGCGGCAGGAAGGGAGGTGGCAATTGGAAGAGCCTCTGCTCATCATTCCCAATCCTGCTAAGCATAGGAGGAAATGTGTTTGTAATCTAGATGCCAGCTGCATCTGTCACAAAGCTGAAGGTATCAGATACCCTCCACATAAGTTCTTGCTGGGCATGGTGCCAGAGGTCTAGCAACCCTCGATGCCTTCAGCAACAGGGCCCCATAGTGCCCCAGGAGAGTCCTCCAAGCAACAAAGCTCAAAAGACATGGTATTCAACACTCTCTTTCCATGCCTTGACTGTCTCCATGGGCCACCTCCATCTCATCCTCCCTTCAGCCCCTCTGGCCATATTGCTTTGTCCTCGTCAACTAGATGGCTCAACTCAGCAGATAGATACACTACACCATTGCTCCAGTCCTGCACTATCTAGACAGACTTTACCAAGAAAGAATGCTGCTGAGCTTTCAATGACTGTCAACACAACAAGGGAACCAGAGAGAACAGAAGGAATTAACCTCCAATCAGTGGAGACATGACAAATATCCAAGATGGTAGAAAACACTGAGGAGAAAGTCAAATTCCAGTAGTGTTGTTGTGCATGCAAGAACCAAAACACTACATCTCAAATGGAAAACTAAAACAAAAACCTGCAGAAAGTGAGTTCTTGTACTTGTTTTTGGAGCCTGAGGGCTCCTTGTTTTGTGTACAGAAGGGGAATATTGACTTTGGCAGCACAGTGTACACCCTGCAGAGCTCTGAGTCTCTTCCCACTGTCCCTAGTTCTTTTCTCCCATAAATTCCTCTTAGGAATGAAGGAGCTTTATTAAAAAAAAATGTATCTACTTAATGAGTTTTCTCATGTATGGCCAAGAGCAAAAAGTAAATGTTTAACCTCTGACCTCAAGGCTGAATTACACCTTGTAAGTGATGAGAGCCAGTGTTTACTGTTTGCTTTAAGAACAGTAACAATGTCACCATTTTCAGAAAGAAATTAGCACTCCTGCTGGGTTTAGCACTGAAGTGTTTTTTCTTGGTGAAATCAAATAGTTGAAGGTTTTTTCCCTCAAGTTTACAGAACATCTCTGTAAATGCAAATCCTCACATTCCTGCTGAGCATCCAGATGTTGCTGTTAAAATACATGATCATATATATAGATATGATAGTTTATGTATTTATATATATATAT
>VZTL01082218.1:0-11867 GCA_013400535.1 Scopus umbretta
CCTCCCCACCCCGGCGTTAAGAAATGCAAATGTGGCCAATCCTATTTTATGTTAAAAAGCGAAAAACATTTCAATGTATTCTTGTCTTGTATGACTGGCTAAGAGCCTCTAAATCCCCACCATTTACCAAATTAAACTAATTGAAAGAGCTTCCAAAAGCCACATCTGTAGGCTGACGTCTGTCCCTGCCTTTCGCTTTAGGCTGGGGGAAACTGTTCTCCATCCCATTGATCCCTGAATAGTCACGCCTGTCAGGAAGCCACATCAACCATTATCATTCTAATTTTACTGCCTTTCTTGGTCCCTAATCTAATTTGCAATGATGCTTAAGCATTTCGCAAGGCCGTAGCACTTTCTTCAGAATTTCAACAAGAGCATTAAACCCCCAATTTACATTAATGAAGTGCACATTTAATTAGGGGAGAGGGTAAATGGAGGGCTCTTCAAGAGCAGTTTGCGTGATATGATAGGCACTTGAAAAACGAAGATTTACCTGATAAAAGACTCTCGGTGCAGCCTTCGTGCCTCATTTCATTTCCCAGCTCCCTTCCCCGCCCAGCCTCCCCTCCTGCCCCAAAACCAGTGACAAGAGTCCAAGAGAGCAGGGTCGGGCAACGAGAGGGGGCAGCACCCCCCTGGCCCAGAGGGTCGGCCGGTGTGCCTCTCCCACAGATGGGAAGCTCTGGTCTCAGGGGTCAGCTGTGTTTCAGGCCCCATCCTGCACAAACCCTCATGGAATCCGTATCCGGCCAACCCTGTACTTCCACTCATTCAAAGCCATACACTTGCATCCTCGAAATGGTTGACAACAGCCCTCTCCAGCGAAGGTTTTGCCTCCTCAAGGGCATCCAAACACGTGCACAGACCCAGACCTCAGTTTCCGAGGGCAGAGCCTGCCTCTCGCTGAAGGTTTTCCTACCGTTTAACACAACCAGACTCTGGCTGGAGCTCAGGTTCCATGTGCTACCAAAGCACTGCTCATTCAGACAAGGGTCTCTCTCAGAAAAGGGAACAATGGATGGGTTCCAGTGTTGGAAGATCAATTCATTACATATATATCTGCAATTTGCTGCTGCTACACTCCTGCCCTGTTATACCTTTGAGTGGCAGAGAACTCAAATCTCCTTCTGAGCCACCTCCTCTGAAACCAAGGTGGGAATGAAGACATGCAGTGCCAGCTGGGGTCAGATGTGAGGTACTAGCTGGGCATTCCTCCCCTCAGCAGCTCATCAGGCATGCCTTCAAACCAGCCCTCCTTTGAGGGAGCTGGCAGCTTCCCATGCCTCACCTCAACCCTGTGTGCTCAACTCAGTGGCATGGGGACTTCCCGAAGGTCCAAGCCCCTGCTCTGGGAACATCTCCCTCGCTTCTCCCACTGCTGCAGGCAAGCTGGCTCATGCTGAAGCATCCCCCACAGTGAGGCACTAACAGTACACATGGGCTCCAACGTGCATCTCCGTCATCACACCGAGCGGAGAAAATAACTCTAGAGGAAGGCTTGGCAAGTCACACGGCATTTTTCTTTACATTTCTAATAGAGGACACAGCATGGATGTGATACTCCTAAATCTCACATTGCGAGCAGCGATTGCTTTCAGTACTGTGCCACGTCAGCTAGCCTCATCTCTCCTAGCACTTCTGGTGTCCTCACCACCTGTGCTCTTGGAGTCAGGGCAGGCACAGGACTAGCAATGCAGAAACAGGCACCAAGAAAACAGGAATTGGGACCAGCCATTACAGGTCAGCAAGAGTTAAAGACTTAAATACCTCCTTAACGGAATGTGGGAAGCAATTTAATATAAAACAGTTTCATAGAGAAGGCTTATGTGAAAGTTTTCTTCAAATCGAGGGCTGTTCTTTGAAAGCTGTATCAAGACTGCAAAACGTGACGGAGAAGGACAGTAAAGATGTCATGTATAAAACAGCAAGGACCACGCAAAATCTGTTATAGGAGATAACACAGAATGTGCCATAAAATAATCCCTGAGCCTCTGACTGAAATATTGTCAAAGAACCAGCAGGAGGGAAAACGTAACAAAAGAGCACACACAGACAGACATATTACTGTACAAGTGGAAGAATCCGAGAAGTAAAATAAAGGAAGTGATTTAGAAATAAGTAAGTAGCTGACAGAGTGAGAGCAGAGTGATTTCTAGCAGCAACGCAGCAGGAGGCAAGCCTGAAGAAGGCGAGGATGAGGGCGAGGGTGAAGAGGTTAAGCAGCAGAGAATGAAGACATGAGAGAAACGCGAGAGCAATGCCTCACAATTACACAAAGACTGTTATGTCAGCTGAGATACTTTGGGGAGCTACATTTTATCAGCAATAGCAACACGAACAAATATATAAATGTCACAGAATACCACTGAAAACTTTCCCACCAAATTATACACCCTCACCCCAATGCTTTTCTCTCCAACCTACAGTCATCTCCCCACCAACTGCAATGTTGCGATGTTTCACTTTGGATTATGCCCTCGGCCGAAGGCAGAAGTGATGCAGCAGCTGCCGTGAAGCACAGGATGGCCCCAGCCCCAGGGCTCTCTGGGGAGGAGCAGGGCCCGGTGGAGCAGGCATCTCTGCAGCCCCAGAGACCCTACAGGGGCCCCTGATCAACCCCTGCACCAGGCCCCGTCTGCTGGGGTATGGGGTTAGGGACACACATCTAGGGCCTTTTCCACTCCCCTTTCTCCCCAAACTCTCAATCAGCAGCAACTCTGCCACCCAGAAACACTGGAAACAAGGCTGTGCTGCCCAGGGTAGACAAGCCAGCCCAAAAACGCAAAGCAAATCCAACTGTGTTCAAAACCATGCAGAAGCAGCACAGCATTCATTTAAGCAAACCACACTTGCACATCAGCCACACCAGACCAAAGAAGTGTTAACATGGTCTTCAGGTGTCTCTATCACCTGGTGTCACCACCCTGCTCACTCACCACCCCTACTTACACTTTGTTGTCTTTGCCGGGGCAAAAAAAAAAAAAAAAGAAAAAAAGGAATCCTGGACACAGACACATCTCTTGCTGGAAGCCTCATCTCAGCCAGAGGACCCCACAGCCTGCCAGAAGCCCAAGTCCTCTTGCAGGCAGGTCAGGCCACCTTATTTTACCCCCCAAACCTCTCCTGCTCCTGGAGCACCGGTGAAATAACCTCCAGGACCAGCCCCAGTCAAGCACCCTCCCTCCAGGCATGCCAGGTGCCTGTGATGAGCTGGTGAAGCAGCAATGACCTCCAGCTGTGACCAGGGGAGAGGGGGGCTGGCCCCCAGCACAAGGCACAGCTGCAGCTCATGCCCTGGGCCTCCTGGTGCAGCAGCATTGGCTGGGTACGGCTAACCGTGCTGGCAAGGCATGCCAGCTCAGGTGGGAGTCTGTCTGGCCTTCTCTGATGAGTGCCCATGTCATTTTTGCTGTCCCAAATTTCACTTGCAGGCCAAAGTAGTGCTTTTGTGAAAGAGACTGCACAGGGAACGGCAGGAGGAATTTCTAGAGAACAGGCAAAACCCAATGCTGCTGTGAGCCTGCTTCAAGGGGGTGTTGCGGTACAGCAGCATCTTGCTTACACTGGCTGGGATTATCCTAGTTTCCAGACTTGGGTGGCACAGGTCTACCACTACAGACAAGACCCTATGTTTATGTGCTTCCCCAGCAGATCAGGATTTGGTTTGTGTGCTTCTGGTGTTGCTTTTGTAAATCAGAATGGAGGAATCGGTTCTTGTTTCCAGGATTTTATTATAAGCACAGTTCTAGAGCGAGCGTCATTCAAACCCTCCCCTGGTTTGTTGACATTGGCGTTGTTTCTGCTGTGTTATTAATACAAGAGAGTTCACACCAGGTAACAAGATAAAGCGAAAGTACTTGGCTAAATTCTGATTCCCCTGCTCACTGAGCTGTTATACAAACTAGAGGACATGTGACACGGACACAGCGGATGTGGATAATCTAAATGAAACAGAGACCTGGGGCTGCAGTTACCTTCTTCCGTAGCGTGGTTCAGCTTCACTATCCCCGGGTGTTGTCCCTCTGTGGGTACTGGCAGGGAGCATCTGGGTTTGGACCGCCTTGCTCACAGCACTGCAGATGAACGCTCCTCAGTCAGCTCATCAAATCGCTCCTGCCTGACCTCTGAAGCAGCCAGGCCTACTCACCTCAGCTCCTCATTTCGCACAGCTGGGATGAAAAGCGGGGCTAAACGTCACTGCCATTAAGTGTCACTGTTGTCGCTATTCTGCGACCTGGAGGCAGACTGCTGTTTGCACGGTATGGGTGAGAGCTTAGAGTCTGCCAGCACAGATCTTTGCGGTATCAAGTGCCTCTGCTGGCACTGTACTGGCAAACTCAGCAGCCCTGGAAGAGCCATGAGGAGCGGCTTCTACCCGGCCCTGCCAAGGTCTTTGTTGCCCGTGTTCTTATTGCTAGCCATTGGAAATTTGCCTCGTTGGGTACCCTGTAGGGGATTTTTGGCCCAGGATTTGGCAGAGTTTTTGCTTTACAAAGGACTGTGCTATTGGGCTGTGCCGCCATCCATCTGTGCATACAATGTGCTGCCTGTGGGTGAGGATGGTGATTTCTCGTTGCTGGAAAGCAAAGATACTAGAGTGGCTTCTTTTTTTCCTCTCGCTTTGATCTCATGGCACAGGGACTGTTTTTTTCCAAAACTGTGAGCAAAAGGTACAACAATGTAAAAAAACACGGAGCCTTTTTTTTTTTTTTTGCTCTTTTTCCCCCAAACAGTTTAGAGGGATTTTTTTTTCAGTTCTCAGCAGAGGAATTTGGCCCAATTTCCTTGTAAATAAAATGCTGGATTGAAAGCGTGTTTGTGTCTCCACTCACAAGTAGTACATGAGCAGCAGGATCACAGGGTTGATGTAGTATGGAATCCCATTTCTAAACAGAAGAGTAGCATCCAGCAGTGTTGTTGAAGCCTGGATAAAAACAAACCATTAAGGTGGAATCAAGCAAGTTAACACAGAACAAGAATACAAAAGCAATAATGAAAGTAATGAATTGCTTACAAAAAGTCAGAATTGGGGAAACTGTTCACTGTTTAAACATCATTATGCCTTTTTAGTCACTTGTTCACGTAATATGTTAACAAACTGAAACTGTTCTTTTTTGATGGCTATGTGAACTAGATCACATCATAGACAGCAGCTGTGCTAAATCATCCATGCCAGCAGCCTGTCTGCTGAGATGATAGCAAGCTTCCTTCAAAACTCCTACAGTTGTGCTGGTTTTACATAGAAACTTCAACAGAATTCCCCCCAAAAGTAGAAGGAACTACCAGAGTCTTGTAGCCTTAAAAAAAGTCAACAGAAATCTCCATCAAATAACCTCAAACACCAGATAATTCATGGTGCTATTTTCCACAGTGCATTTATAAAGCATCTGGATGTTACACTAACATAAATTCCCCTTCCAGCATACCAGGAAGCTTTCTGAAGGCATAAGACCCTCTTATAGTTCTAATTCCTCTGTCTCAAAAACACTATGTCCAGTTTATACCAGTTTAACCTTGTTTTTTACAAAATATGCTTATATACCAGGGGACCGTGAAGAAGACATTTCAGATACCTTTGTTTTCTTTTGGCAAGCTTCTGGAAGGACTAAGTATGTAAGTTATCCAAAATCATTGATTAGAGAAATTTACTTGAAAATACTTTGCTTTTAAAAATGCCCATTCCCCATTGTCTGTAGGACCACAGGAGCTGCTGACCTCTGGTAGTGCCATTATAAACCTTGCAGATCTGAAATCCCTTCTGTAAATTTAGCTTGTGGCCTGAGGTTAACAAAATACTTGAAACACAATTTCAGTAATTTGACAGTCCTGTTTCAGTGGCCTCCAGAACAGGGTGGGTTTCCGCAGATTACTGGAAGGCTACTCAGGCTGTGCATGGTGCCAAAATCAAAGTGATCAATAAAATTGAACGTTTGTAGACTTCATAACATCGGGCATAATTCAAGCATTTCCCAGTCAGGGGGTAGATGGAAAGTGCACTGATAGCATTTACCACATTTTACTGACACCCAAACCAGCTCTGTAAAGAACTCCAGCCTGGAGACTGGAACCAAAATAGTGGCAAAGGGCAGAGCCTGGCATATGCAAAGTAACCCATCTTTTCAGCATCTTAATACTGTATGCTTGGGAGTGTTGGTCAATATCTAAATTCTTGGGCTCTCAGTTGCCCCGGTTTTCCCGCTGAATTTATGGAAGGCCTATTGTTGCACCTAAATCGGTTCTTTCAAACCGATGGATGAAGACCTACCTCACTTGGAAAGCAGATCAGCGCTCTGCGCTGTACTGCCACGAGCAGCCTAGGCACGGACTATTACTCCGGCTGGGTCTGCCACACTGCACACTCCGCACTTGTTCTGCGGTCACTTGTGGCTCCTCCACCTCAGGCAGGAGGTTGGGATCACAAAGAGGTGCTTGCATTTTCGGTGTGCCTTCTCCATGGTTCCGTGGTGGGTCGTGTTCTCTTTTGTACACATTGCACTGATTAAGAATAATAGTTTTGTCATATGGCCCTTTCCACTTCTACAAAAGTTAACAAGTCAGTTACCTTTCAATGCTATCCGGCACTCAAAAATGTAAACAACAAAAGGGAAGGCAAAACGGTTCTGGTCTGGAAGCTTTCCCAGAACCGCAACGGGCTTTGAAGCAGACACTTAGAGTGTCGACTGTGCTGAATATTGCTCCAACGCAATGGCACAAGAGAAAGCAAGTGCTAGTGAGAGTGGGGCCACCCCATCTGCTGGGAGTCTCAGCCTGCTTTATCTTGAAAGGTGCAAACTTTCATCAGGTTTCCCACCACTCTTTTGCCATTTATCTACCCAGTGTTATGGAGGAGTTAAGTCTAACGAACCTTTGCCACGTAACATGGTGTAAGCGAATATAGTGCCATGTAACTGTAAATGAGACTCCATGTGATACTGCCTGTCACTGGGTTGCCTGTGGAAATGAGACATGTATAATCACCGGAGAAGTATTCTACGCATTCAGTCATAAATAATTAAGACTAACCTGCCTTCTTCAGCCCGCTGAAAGAAGATAATGTCATTTTTCTCAGGTTCGGGGAGTTTTCATTTCCCTTTGGTGCAGCTTCAAAAAGCCTTATAAACACATTGCACTGAAACAATCACCTGAGGATAACTCCAGCAAACAAACCGATTCTTACACTTGAGTCTCCCAGGCAGGGACTGTAATTAGGATAACAATCTCTGTGACAAAAAATTATATAGTAACAAATAGTAATTGCTCACTGGAAGGATGTGGATGAGGAGACAAAGGGAGAGGATGAATGAATTGAATCCTTTAACCGTTCAGAGGGGGTGGTGGGAGGATAAGAGCAGAAACAGAAACACATTTAGGATTCAGTTCTCAAGGGAGGCGGTAACGGGTTTGTTAGCAGAAACGCACTCCCACTCGGCATGCTGCTGAAACCATACACAACCTGGTGCACCTGCATTTTTCAGTGCACAATTGTTTCTTGCAGTCACAGCCTCCTGATACGCTCTTCCTATTTCTAGCATGTCAGAAAAACATTTCTGAGCATACACTGGCATTTCTGAGCGTGCATCTGTTGCACACTCTTGAAACGCTGAAATTCCTGCAATGTAACCTAGATATTTGTGAATATTTTTCCACAGCACAACTGGGAAATGTGACCTTTTCAGATAGACACATTCCACCATCCTGCAGCCAGCTAAGAAATTCTAGCGATTCCAGGATATTACCACACCAATTTAAAATTGAATATTTGTGTAGGTAGCTATTTTTTTTCCCCTTCTTTTCCATTTTTATCTGCATAGGCTCAGGTCTCAACAAATTTACTTTTTTTTTTTTTTTTGCTTTTTCCAACCTTCTGTTCCCAGACTATTCTAGATTATTGTTTGTACAGCTTTACATGCGCTCAAGGCTGTAAAACATTCACCACACCTTCAGGTGCCTGTAAAACTTACTGTGAAAGGTAATACTGAATATTTTATTGAAGACAGCATATTTGATTTATGCTTTTTGGTAAACTACAGAACTTTATTCCTGTACAAGTGCTTGTCCTCACTAACAAATTAAAGAAAGATGTCACATGGGCCTGTGGCCTTATTGAAAGTCCACTAGTGTCACTCTGAAGAGCTAAGGGGAGTGGATGAAATGGTTGATGTCTACATGGATTCCCGAGAGGAAGAAAAGAAGCCTGATTTGCCTGCAGAGCTGGACTTCACCTGATTATTTCTGCATATTTCCTTCTGCTTCTTCTTTTTGTTTCCCTTGCCCCTTTTTATTTCTTACGTTTCTCTCTGCTTCGTGTTTCAAGTCTTTTTTCGGTTGGGTGCTATGTGTGAAGGAGAGACACGCTAGTAACAAGACTGCATGTTTGTCAATCACAAACTCTTTCACTGAACAAAGCAACTGAAATATTAGGAGCAAATTAATGATAACATTCACCGTTAGATGTCAAAGCTGGGGCCATAATTATTACTTTGTTTACTGGAAACCGAAAAAGTAGGAAAGGACAAAGTGATTTGACCTACACAATGCAGAGGATCAAGTGGTAGAAATTTGAGTGCAGTGCTCAATTAATTGGCAATTTTAGCTATACTCCAGCCCCTCCTTGACCCAAGGTTCCTATTTAAAATTTAGATACTGCTTAAAATAGATCCCTGAGGTATGGGTTTTTATATAGTCAGGTTCTTTCAGGAGTTAAGAATACACTGCCACCATGGGAATTTTTCCTTACCATGACAGTGGCTGAAATTCAGCCTTGAGCTGCATCCATCAGATATACTTCCACTTACTCATTCCTGCTTCCTGCTACTTACTGCACACATTGCCATGCACTTGGTCTATCAGGAGTTCCCCTTTGACACTTCCACCTCCACTTTCCCCAAAACCATGGTACATACAAATCTTCCTAGTCTGAATATTCTCATGTCTGCATCTTATGGTATCTTTGGTCTCTGCTAGCACAGCTCCTTCCCTAGTGTTGATTTCCTCACAGTGAAGCTGAGCCTCATTCTGTGTTGTACAAATTGCAACTACTTAAAGCATGAGGATGAAAAATACTTCTGTGCATATTTTGAGGCTAAACTGCCGATTGCTGCACAGTCCTCAAATACCACGGTGGTAGCTGAGTGTGCCCAAAACAGAGGATATAGTCTAAAAACATGTGAAATATTTACTCCTGAAGAAAGATCCCAGTTATTAACCAATTTGGGAAACAGTTGACCTTTCTCTCTTACCAATTTCTTTATTTCTTTCCTTTATACTTGTTTAACACTGGGTTGTTGTTTCTCTACAATACTGCAATGCAAAAAAAAAAAAAAAAAAAAAAAAAAGGAGGTGAGTTTAAGCTGAGTTTTCAGGCTTCTTCACTCTTCACCTGTTTGGAAGACAGCATTTACTAAGCATTTTAGACCAGAGAGTCCATATGTAGGGAGATCCAGGTAGCCTCACCATGTCTGGCCAAGGCAGGTGAAGTCTTATAGCAAAGATCCAAATCAGACTCTTCCTGCAGCTTTTGTCAGAGGAGGACAATAATTAGCAGCATTCATATCAAACAAAACCTATTTTAAAACTTACAAGGTATTACTTTTAGCCAGACACCTCATTAGCAACTAGGGAAGTAATTCTTTAATTCTTTTCCCAAAATCTATACCCCTCCCTCCTTTCCACTGCTTAGGATACTCTGAACCTGGCTCATTTTTTCCCTTTTGTCCTCACAGCCTTAGGCCAGAAAGGAAAAAGAATTCTATAGTCTGATCAAGGAGGGTGTTCCAGTGAAAAATCACGCTTGTGTGCTTTGTTCTGAAATAAAGAATGAGGAGAGGTTTTTTAAATATTCACTTATAAGAACCGTAACCTGAGAGCCAAGGGAGAAATAGTTCAAAGGGTGTTGTCATTCAACAGCCAAGAAATAATCTGCGATGCAGAAATAATTTGCTGTAAGGTTATTTTAAGACTACTGAGTGTTCACTGTTGAATTAACAAATTTATCAACATTTCATATACAGAAAATGAGCCTGATGGAGTTGTGGAGCCTCTGTTACAAGAAACCCCACAAACCAACTGGAAACTCTCTCCAAACCAAAGCCTTTCTCTCCCTGTTCAGCAAAACATGACTTATTTCTAGGCTTCTACTGTTTTTTTTTTTTTAAATACCTAGGATTTCAGTGGAGATCACAGACTTGGATTTCAACTCTTGGATGCATCTGGGGAAGAGAAGAGAAAAAAAAAAGGAGAACACAGAGGGGCCTGGCAGTTTGGGTGGTATTAAAAAAAAAAAAAGTATTCAGGCAGAGTGTAGTGAGAATAGTGGTTTGAAAACACAGCCCTGAAGGAAGAGTCTCCAGACAAACAATGGGAAAGGAATAAATAAAAAGAAAGTTATAAATTCATCTATTTGCTCTTCCCTGACCCTTGCTTTTACTCCTCTTCACAGCAACTACCCTGGGAAAGGCACAATGCTTTCCCCTGTCACAATATTGAGAAAAATTGAAATGGGGAAGAAAGACCACCAGATGCTTTATTGTCTTAGGCGTTTCCACATAATTAGCTGGGAATAAAGGTCCTCTGCATGGTTTCATTGCATTGAATGAACTTGGATATTGCTACACAGTAGTGTGTTTTATGATTCATGCTCTGTTATCCAGCGGCTTTTTGAAAACTGCCAGCTACTTTATCACTGACGGCCAAGCCTAGGCCTACAACTTAAAATGCAGCAATGCAAAGTTAACTGTGCATGACAGATGTCCATGAAATTGTTTAACACACGCACGCATGCACACAGCACACACACACTCTCACAAAGCTGTCTCTTGCCCTCCTACTCTCTCCTGTGTCTCTCTCTGTGTGGTCAATGTCAGTTTTAAATATAAACCTGAGTACTGCAGAAGAAATTGTGAGTGCATGATGAGGATAACTAGTTGCTGCAGGAGTCATGTGCTCTGTCAGCAAACTTCCCAGAGAGGTTGTGAGAATCACAAAGCCAGCTCCTCTGAGTGTGCTGAGAGGGGTCAGGTCCTATTCTCGCTGTCTCATCTCCCACAGGCTCCCTCCCTGCAGCTCTCCTGCAGATGAGAAGCTTGGGGGTGAGGGCCCCAAGACGTTGAAGTTCCCATTGTTTTTTCAAAACTGCCAGGGTTTTACCTCAGGAACCCCACTTCCAGAGGAGAGACTCACAGGGCATAATCTTCCTGCCATTGCACCTTGTCCATTGACAACGGACCTAATTGTCCATTGACTTCCATGGCAGAGGATTAGGATCACAGGGTCTACAAAATCTTCACACGAGGTGTTCCTCCTCTGAGGAGAACAGTGGGTACCCTCGGTGGACTTACTGCCTGTATAAACTGGGCCAAGAGAGCCAGACTCTCAGAGAAGGACTAAGTTTTGGGCACACAGAGGGGAGTTCACATTGGCTTCATGCAGGGAGCTGCTTGGTGCTTGGCATCCCCTCCTGGGAAGCATGGGTCCATCCCTGCTCCCCAACCCACTTGTCAAGCACTGTGGCATAAAGCAAGAGGGGGGGTGAGCGTATCCCTTTCCTTTCTCTGCCTTCCATGAACAGCTCTATTGATTGCCATCGGGTTATTAGCATGGGAAGGTGGTACCCAGTGTGAATGCAAGTGACAGCAGCGAGCCAAAAGAAAGGAAACAGGGAACTGGCTCCCCTCAGAAGGAGAGGCGAGAAGTCCCCTGACCCTGCTTGGACTTACTTTGTATTCTGGAAGGGACGAGCCCTTTCCCCAAGGTTTACTGGCTGCTCTGACAGGCAAGAAATAAACCATGAGAAACCTTCCCAGTGCTCAGCAAATGGAGGCTGGGGGGGCACAGAAGAGCATCAGATGAGTCTCCCACATCACAAAAAA
>VZTL01082234.1:0-13482 GCA_013400535.1 Scopus umbretta
AAAAAAGCTCATCAGAGCTGGTAATATATTACTTGCATCACCCTGAAAAGAAAGAGTTGTTAACACACTGGCTGCTGACTGTCTAAAAGAACAGACAAATATGTGCAAAAAAGGATTTCTGCAAAAGCAGAAATACACTTCCCTAGCTCTAATTTAGCACTAGAGTAATTTAAGGACAAACAGAATCAGTCAGAGAGAGAATAACGGGATGGCACAGGGGTTTAGTGCCTCCCAGTGTGTAAAGAGTTCCTTAGATACTGCTTAATTAACCATCGCAATATCCATTCACCATCTACCTGAGGAAGCATTACAAAGTTTTCTCATGCTGGCTTTAGAGCAAAACAAACTAAGGATTTAAAAAGTTACTTTGCTAGAATCAGCTTTCACTCCTCAGGTTTTCAGTCTTTCAAAATACAAACAAAAAATACAACATTACTCCTCAACCAGTCTTCCGTATGCAGGGCTGACAGAAGGCATCAGTACTACAACAGCGGTGGACAAGCTGAACAACCATCAGCCAGGCAGGAGAGAGCCTGTTGCGCACAGGCTTTGATCCTCGCCATCTAGAACAAGAACAGCAGTGATGGAAGGCAGTATCTCACTTACAGCGATTCCTTTAGCCTCTCCTAGCTCCGTTTGTCTGACTGGGCACTAGCAGAAGCAACTCGATGAGCAGGCACAATGAAACTGCCGCAACACTGAATACTCACAGGCATTCAACGCTATTATAAAGATAAAAGAGAGGGAGGAGCCAGGCTAAGGGGCTTCTGCAGAACATGCCAGATCCTACTGCAGACTCTGGAGGCACATTGGATTTTGAGAAAGAGAGGAGGAGACTACACCGAGCAAAAAGACGGTGTTTGGAACCAGTTTAGTCCAGCAGCCGAATACTACATTGAGACTCAGAAAATACCCTTACTGGCCTGCCGTGTGGTCCTGTCAAAGCCTTCTCTCTTTGGACTAGTGTCCTGTCAAGCTGCGCCCATCTCTCCTGTCTGTTGATAGTGTAAGCTGCTCGAGACTTTCTCCACCCTGTCTCGGGAGATCACCTGGGGGCTCATGCATAGCACCAAAAAACCCCCAAGCCCCAAACTGTTACATACGCCTAGTATTTCCTTGCAATGCCTAGACAGCTGAAGGAAGGCCTGAGCTTAAAGGTAAACCATTAAATTTCTCTCTGGATTGTACAGTTCTGTTCAATACACAGGCACAGAAGTGAAATGCCTGTCCCCTTCATCCTTCCATTTACTAGCTTCACTTCAAAAGTGAGCTAAAGTACAATGCTGCCAAGTGGCCGATTCTACTGGGCCAGGTCATTTATAAATACACACATCTAGGCCCTGTAATAACAAAGAAGCGCCTTCACAGGAATTCAGCAGAGTCAACTATTACAACTCATCCTGTAGGGGAGTTGGAACACATCCACACTTAAGCAAGAAATAAAGATTTACTTCCTACTTGACTTAAGCACAGTTCAAGATGGAAAAGTCTCCAGCAGCTTGTACATCTTGGCCTTCTTCCCTAGGCTTTTTCTGTGCATGCCACTGAGTGAATCACTTATTAAACATCAACACAGCTTGCCTTCTGCAGAGGCAAAAATTGATTACATTTCAATAAAAAATGCTTAGAAGACTGCATCTGGTGAAGCTCACCCTAACAGAGTTCAAGGGCTTGACTCGTAGCTCACTGCAATTAAGGGCAGTCCTTAGATCACTTTTAATGCACTTCAGACCACAGATGGTGAAAATCATTCCTGCAATATAAATTATGGCAAGATGCTATGATATGTTATAAATGATAATTACATCCTCTCTACAGGCCAAAACAGAAAAAGAATCAAGAAAGATCTGTTTACCTTGGATTTCTCTCAGAGGTGTTGGCCTGTTTACAGGTTCATTTCCAGGTGCTACCTTCAGTAATTTGAATGCGATTTGTTCTTCACATTCTCACCCGATAGCTATGCCCCAGAGATTCTGGCAAAGGGCTGCATATAGGAGGAAGTTAGCAAAAAATCAGATAAGCTGAGATTTCCAGCTGCTTTTCATGAATATTCTCTAGGCTTTAAAAAGATGCACATTTGGGTATGTGATTTTTCACAGCTGGCAGCTAATGAGGGCTGATAAGCTCCACTACAAGCAGCTGAAAGCATCTCAGCACAGGCAAAATCAGTTTTAAAAGATACAATCAAATGTTCATCACCTTCTTAAACACAAAGTTGGAGGAATACAGACCATAAATCCCAAGTCCAGTCATGTATAATAGAAACAGAGAATGCTTTGGGTTGGAAGGCACCTTTATAGGTCCTGCAGCGAGCAGGGACGTCCCTAATTAGATCAGGTTGCTCACTGCTTGTAATTGGGAAACTTTGGACTTCTAAGCTTACAGTTTAATGAACTGAAAATCACATACAACAGGAGTCCGAGGCCCCACAGAAGCAGCTCTGGACAAGGAAATAAACTTGCTGTCTCTGTACGAGCCAGCAGGAATGGATACAAAAGGGGCTTTCTCTAGGCAGTGTTACCGATTTGATGGACGAGGTACAGCCAAGGAAGAGTTCTCACGTGTTAGCAGACCCCTCTACCCAGGCTGCCTTTCTCCCTCTATCCTCGTTCAGCAGTTTAACTGTCAGACTATCGGGCCCATCCAGTACCTTTTCAGTCAGTAACTGACCTTCTTGAAGAATAATGATTTCAGCTGCCTTTCTGAATTCCTACACACCTGCAGCCAGGCTTTTGTTCCACTGCATGACATCTTGAATGGAGCACACAAACAATCATTGTGCCATATGAGCAAGTGCCTCTGGCCTAGATTTGGATGCCTCCTATGGATTCCTAAGTCAGTTGTACTACAGGTGCGCGATTCTAGTAAAAATTTGCAGCTCCTATATGGCAAGCAGCGATTATGGCAAAGTGAGCTACTGCCTCAGCAGATGGCATGCACTGACTGCCGTGCTCAACCTGTGTCTATGCTGTATCTGCCTGCAATTTCACATGGAGGAGGGAGAATCTGCTTTTTCATCTCAATTATCGTATGAATGGTAGAGAAGATCATCAAGAGAGTAAGAGCAGTGAGGCATTCATAAAATTAAAATCAGTCCTGCTTGGAAACTCAACTCCCAACTCCCTCTGCTGTTATTGAATCTCTATTGCTTTCCTTACCATTTTAGATAGCACCCTGCCTGCTGAGTAGATCTGAATAAGCAATTTTCCTCTTCCCTGATGAAGACCAGATGAATGAACAGCAAAACTGCTTAGTAAGCTTCTTCTACTCAACAGTGTAGGTACCATGAAATAAATTCCTGTCATGGGAATAAAATGGACACATCATTGATGGTGTTATGTAGTGTAACAAAACAAGCTGTAAAGGTAGTTACTATTAATTTGGAAGCAGGAGGGCAAAATTCACATGTACCTTAGTAAGTTAAATCCATATGCTGTTTTTTAAAAATGTGAACAAAGATAAATGTTTTGAAGTGCTGCATGATACCACCTTCCATGAGGTGCATTAATTTAACAAGTGTCGCTTAATCAATTAAAGATAATCTGATTGTGAAACTTGGTCTTTGAAAAGACACAATAGGCCTTTTAAACACCAACTTTCTAAAGCTGTCAAATTGCATGTACTTTTTTGCTTTAAAGATAAAAAAGCAGCAATTCCCTGCAGCTTTTCAGTCCAAAACTAAAGTATTGCAGAGTGACTTTTCGTCTAGAGAATGTTAATGAAATTTGCTTTGTGTTAAGACACAATGTGAGACTAATCTTGGCAGATCACACATTCTGCTGCTGATTTAACCTTTTTGTCTTTCAGAGACTGCAAAGATATGGCAGGGTTACTTCAGCACATGTTCCAAACCTTTACTGCACAAACCTCAAGGGCCTCTCATCCAAATTACGAAGACAAGCAATGAAGATCTGAGCCAAGATGGAAAACTGAGAGAATATTTTTAGACAAAACATAGTGAAGACCATTTGAAAAGATTTAATCAGAGAATTTAACCCCTCCCAGCCCCTATCTCCATGTCATGATGATATCATTAGCTACAGTTAGCCTTACATTTTCATACCTCAGAGTTGAAATGCTGGTGACCAAACGATATTAAAATTAGAAACCAAGAACTCCTTTCTAGCCCCGCAATCCACAAGCAAGCTGACCACCCTTCCAGGAGAGAGTATGAACTAAGTAACCGGCACTTTCGCTGTGCACTTGCTGGGACAGGGAGAGAAGAGATTTTTGAATGAGACAGGTGAAGAGCAAATTTTTGCTGCAGGATTTTCAGCCAGACTTTCAACTGCCTCAGTGATGAAACAGGGCTATTGATCTTACTTGGAGATAGAACAGATTAAGTCCTTGGCTTCTGTCTGGCTACTAATTACATGAGTTCCCCTAGAATTTTCATCTACACGGCCATCACCGGCTGCCAAAGACAGACACCGCTTTGAAACAATCCAGGTGCTGTGTATCACACAACAACAGAATGTTGTTGTTGTCTCTACCAATACTTGCATGCATTTTGGTGGACCTGAGAAAATTTGAGCTGGGTCTGAAGTGGCCACCACTCTGAAAAAGAGTAAAATTACATGTTGTCCACTAAGGAATTTTTAAAACAAGGCAGATAGAATTAACCATGTTTGTATACCACAAACTTCTAGACAGCATAGGAAAAGGGTTATGTTACAGCTAAAGAGTCAACAGCTGGAAGGTTAAATATGTTTATTTTAGTAGTGTAAGGTAGCTTTACAAACAAATTTTTAGATTTTGCAATACACACAAAAGAATCATTACAAACAAAAGCAAAATAGCCTCTCAATAATAGGGACTCTATGGAGCCTGAAATAAAATTAAACCTCTGCTTCTCTTTAAAATGCATCTCAGTAAACATTCTTCTCCATCACTGATAAAATGTACATCTATAATAAATGACATAATAAGGGGGGGGCGGGAGGGAAGACAACATCCTTAAAAATAAAAAGTAAAAAAAATGGGCAAGAAAAATTATTATTATGTTTCGGTTGGTATTTAATTCTAAATATGTCCATCTAAAAAAATTAAATATATCTTTTTTTAAAACATATCATTGAAAATTTTGCATGGCAGTGCAATACAGAAATAGTAAAATTCATCCAAAAAGTGCTATGTACAGCAGCATTGTTAAAATACCATACAGAAGGGACGGTGCTGTTTTCAAGAAAAGACGAGCATGCTTTTTAGCCATTTCTGAATCAAAGTCAGAAGATATTTCCTGTCTATTTTTACTAATTCCCTTCTCTCTCCTGTCTCATTCCCACAGATTATGTTTTGAGACAGGGAACAGTCACAGTTCAGTTTAAGTGTGTGCATGTGTACATATATGTGCAGACATACCTTTGCATACACAGAGACGTGTATCTGTATTTATATATATATTAACAAGCTTGGTTTAAAAAAGCATTGCTTTGGAACATAGTGAGAGGTCTTCTTCAAAGACAGAGACAATATGAATTTTCACTGAAATAAACAGGTCCATGATGGAAGATAGACTTTATCTACTACATTATGAATTCATGAAACAATTGCACTGCAGTCTTGAATGTTTCCCAGAAAAGACACCCTCAGAGGCCTCAAACTCTTCCAAAAAATAAAACAGAACAGGGAGCATGATTTTAAATCCAGCCTCTTTTCATTGATCCACAAATTGTGAAAGCAAAATTTACCTTAGCTATCGTTAACATCACATAGATGTTTACTTACTATAAGAAACAACTACTGAAATTAGTAAAGAATGTGAGATTTGCACAGAGCAATCTGCAAATGCAAAGAAGTGGTCACACACAAAGGAAGCCGAATCTGAGGCTGGGAAAAGTGTAATTAAAAAAATAGGAGGTCGGATCATTAGGACTGTAAAAATATAAGTCTCCGATTTCATTTGATTGTTCTATTTCCACAAACTGCTGACAAATTTGACATGCATCTATTCTTTTGGAGTCAGGATATTAAGTACCCTTACAATCAAGGGAAGGCCAGGAAGCACTAAGCCGTATGAGGGTATTTTGTGCCTCTCGGGTCACTGTTTTGCTTTGACAGGAACGTAAACATTGCCTTATTCAGTGCTCCCCGGAATTACAGTTTCAGCATAAAGAAGACTTCTGTGTCAGTGTTATAATCAGTTTGGTTCTTAGGCTGGGATGTAAACACGGCAGGAGAAGCTACATCCATACAAACTGCTTTTGCCACGCTGCAGGCTCCCTCTGGATTTCCCCTCTCCTCGATGGGGCTCCCACTGAGCTGGCCTAGGCTTTGCAGCCGCTGTCTCTCCTGGGCTTGCTTAGCCCTGTTGGCAATGTACCGCACCCTACTCTGACTGCGAGATGAGGACCGGCGAAGGAGGCCCAGGCTCTCCCCTTCCTCTTCAGACTCAGTTGGATCAAGACTGATAGGGGAAGTGATATCATTTTCCTGCTGAAAGGCTGTCAGCTTCTTCAACTGCTGGGTCAGTTCATCCTGGGATTTGACTGAGGATCTCAGGCCTGAAGAGCGGCGCTGCTCCCGCATTGATCGAGTGACAAAACTCCTGCTGATGCTACGGTATTTGCTTTCAAAAGTGCACACAATATCATCAGAGGTAAGGTCTCCAAGACTCTTGGATTTTGCCTGGTTATTCCCAACTATATCATGTGCTTTACATTTGTTAGATGACTGTCTGAGGCTTTCTATGTACAGCCTGCTCCAGGTATGCCTTCTAGGAATGGATGAGAATGCATCTTGAGGGCTCCTGGCAAGCGGACGGGGGCACAGTTCATCTGCTGGCAGCTGGCCAGACCTCAGGTTAGGATTGGATTTGCTCTTGCTCACCATTGGCATCTCATTACTGGATGTTGTAGCAGATCGTGGGCGCATACCCTTTCTTATGGCAAGGGGCTCAAAATTTTCATGACGGATGCCAAGATCTGGGAGGCTTTTGCGAGCTAGATTGGGTAGAGAGAGATCTATCACAGTGTCATTGGAGGACATGCTGGAGGAAGAAGACATGCTGTCACGATGATTGCTGCAATCTAGCTTGCTCCAGATCCGGTCGTTAATAGTAGCATCGAAGTATACTTCTGCTGCTGGAGACAGGTTACTTGGAATTTTTGTTAAGGCTGAGGGGTCTGACATCTTCAGTCCTTCACTCTTTGACCTTCTTACTAACATGTAAGAGCTCGTCTGAGAAACAGAAACAGGTAGAGCCTGTGCAGCCAGGGCTTTCTGGGATGTATCTGGAGGCAAAGTTGTCCGTGTGCTGTTAATCGCATTGCTTTGCTGCAAAAGAACAGCTGCTGCACCAAGTTTTTGCCCTTGGGATTCAACGGTGCTTTTCATGTCTGTCAGTACCTGACCTGCTTGGTCATTTTGCCTCTGGCAATTTTCAACAGGCTGGCCAGCGGTCCTACCTGCTGCCACTCCCAGCCAGGCTTTTTGAGGATGCACTGGCGATCCATGCTGACCTTCAGCTTTACTGTGTACCTGTGTCCAACCATTTTCTCCTTTGAGACATCCTGCCATGCTTGTCCTCTCATCTTCTTGGACTTCTAAACTTGTGTCAGCCACTCTTGCAACTACCTGCACGTGGTCTTCTGCAGCCAGATTTGTTCTTTGTTCCCTAGTGAGTAGAGATTCTTGAGGCTGGTTGGATGTGCTGCTTACATCTGATCGAGATTCAGTGGAATGATCAGATACAGAGCCTTCTTCAGAATCACTGTAAGGAGTAATGGGTAGAGGGAAGAAAAGGCTGGCGTGATGGTTTTCATTGGCAATAACAGGCTCTTCAGTGATAGTTTCTAGGCTGCATAAAGAAGTGACTGACCTCTGTATTGAGAAATGGCAGACATCTACTTGGGAGACATGGAAAGATAGAAAAAAGAAGGAAACAAGAAAAACAGATACAGGGTTAATTAGCTATTACAAATTGCAGTTTAGCTGAAGATTTATTCTTTATATGTTATCATTTTGTTTTAAGGTAGTAGTTGCATATATTAATACTGATTTTTAAAATAAATTCTTATTTCAAACGCCTGGCTAAAGGCAGCAAAAATTTCTGCTCATTCAGTTTTAGCAGGCCAAAAGCCTTGTTGCTTTCAAAAAAATCTCAGTCCATGCGCAGCAGTACCATATTGCTTCTCTGATTATCTTATTCAAACAACTGTACCCATCAATTTCTTTGTGTCCTTTGTGTCCCCTCTCATAAACTAACTTTTCTTCCTTCACCATCCAGCACCACCAGAATCGCTTTTTCTTCCTTCCAGCACTCAAATGTGTCAGTATATCAGATCATAATCAGACCATGTACAATAATCAGAACACCACTGCCCAAACAACAGATACGATCCCGATGATCAATTACACAGAAGAGAAGCAGCACAGGACTTCTGGAGCAGATTACAAATAAAATTATTTGTATGCATACAATGGAACGTAGTCAACGTGCATTTTAAAAACAAACCAAAAACTTTAACCAGACTAATCTTGTTTTCATAAAAAAGTTTGTAATTTCTTTTTCAAAAAACTACGCCGCTGCATGAACACCAGGCTGCCAGTACAATCCTGAAGAATCACTACAGCCACCAATTACCTGAAGCAGATGCTCTGGCCGTCTGCAGTGTTACCCTAAGAGCCAAAGCAATCATGCCAAAAAGACCCTTTCCCACATCTCCAAACCACAATGCAAACATGCATTTGAGAACTAGCAAAGCACCAGTGAGCCAGACAACAACCTTAATATAGGAGCAGATAGTTTTAAGGCAGGAAACAAACAAAAACCAGGACTACAGGCAAGAAGGTGCTTGAACCAGCGACACTCAGACAGTTACCTTTGACTTGCTTGTCCTTTCAGTTCTTAACTAGAGAGAGAGAGTGTGCATGTAGAATAATAGGACAGAACAGAGGAAAAATCCAGTTAATGTAGGGAAGGCAGGTGCAGGTAACAGGATAAATTAGTGCTGAGGGAGGGAAGGGAAACAGACAGAAATATTCACACATTTTTGTAGGATCCTAAGAATTTCTGACCAACCAGAGCACTCAATGGAATCCATAAATGGACAGGTATTAAGTCCATTATTTTGTCATAGTAGAATAAAAGGCAATTTTTGCTATTGTTCAAGAAACGCACTCTACTGGACTGGGGAATGGAAGCTAGCCTCCTCTTCTCCAAAGCCCTTTCCTAATGCTGTGGAAAAAAAAAAAATCCATCCACGTTACCAAAAAATGCCAAGGAACTATTGGGCCTTTCCTTTCCACACCGGTATTTCCCACCCAGTGTAGTGACAAGAAGCTTAACAATGGAAACAGCTGTTCAATGGCCTAGGTTACATTAGTTGGGAGTGTTAAAAGGGAAGAAGGCACAAATGCCCGTAAGCAAAATCCACCATCCACAGCACAGCCGACTTTCCAGTACCTGGAGGAGTATCAGGAGGAGTCCAGAGCTGAGCAGACTAAAGAGCTCTCCTTCTCCCCATCCAGACTAGGCCATCAGCATAGATTAAGGCACACTTACGAGGCAAAATACCAGAAATCATCATGCTGTTGCCATAAAGGGGACAACTAGAGACTATAGTTTCCTGCCTCATCCTTGTGGCACTTCCCATCAACAGAATGTTAATTATGAAATGCAGCCATATTAGGCTAACGTTACTGGTTTCCTTGGATTCTTGGCCCAAGGCACTAAAATAGCAGGCAGATGGGGAAAGCATGCTGTTTCTGCAAACATAGTGTTTGTCACCGGATCATCAGCATCCAGTCCAAGTGACTATTTCACCATTTTAAAGGTTTGCTGATTCCATGCTTGAGAAGTCAGATGGATTTAATCAAATTTCAAGCATATTACAATATTTATTTAGTGACTTGGGGGGCTGGCAGGGGAGCTGGCATTGCTAATGGGAAATGGTTTCATATGTCACACTACTCAGAGCTTATGAAAAGCCTAATGCCAATAATTTAGGCATAGAAAGCGTTCTGCTGCTTTGGATTAATGTCAAGTCATGGGAACTGTCAAACTTCTTCCCTCCCCCTCCCATTGTCCTGGTATTTTCCTAAAAGTTCAAAGCAGATATTGGACAGATGTAAAAAAAGAATGAAAAATAGAGAAATAAAGAAAAATTTTAGACACCCAACCAGATTAAATTGATCAAACAAATAGAATATTGTAAATGTCTGTATGAGGCTTTCGAAGAAGACCACTACAGGTAGGCAGTCAGAATCTATGACTAAAAAAGGGATTACATCTTATGAAGCAACCAAGTCGTTTAACTGCTCCTGAAAACATAACCATCAATGTCCAAATTCCTTGGACAATTAAGGGGAAGAGGGAGGGGTTTGAAGAGAAGCTCTTGTAGTCATAGACAAAAGCTGTTATTTCTTTACTTCTTCCTCATAATTCTATGAAAAAGAGAAAATCTTGTAAAAATCTCTCCCTTTCCCTCCCCTCCCTGCCAAATCAGGAGGTGAAAAAAGACAGTTTCCATATTAAAATACAATATTGATTGCCTCTGTTTGTATTTTCCATCTTTACGGACATACAGTTCATGAGTAAAGATACAGTCACACGGTCCCAGTGACCGCATGCATATTCCTGGCTTGGAACAACTACAGAATGCTGTAGCTCAAGCAGCCTTCCTTTAAATGGACACAGTTTACAATTGGGAAATGCTAACAACCCACCTAGCTTGGCTGATGTCAAGTAACATCAGGGTCACGTACCTTGCTGCTTTATATTGCGCAACTGTGCCCTCAGGTCATAGTCAAATCATATACATAACATTAAGCTCATCTACAACTGTTTGCATGCTGGGGATTCATACATTTAGGACCAGAACGGTCTCCTATGTTCATAAAGTGTGATCTCCTGAATAACCCAGACTGGAGAATTCCACCCAGTAGTCCCTGAATTGATGGCAGTAATTTTGCAAGTTCTTTAAGGAAGGAACTGATGGTATGGTTAGCAGAGTGCACATTAGATATCATTTCTGATGTGGTTATCCCTCAGTAAAAGACAAATACCGGTAATGCAAATATTGTTTGTTAATACGGTTTTCCCATATTCAATCTCTACTTAATGCTCTGGTTTGGATCTTAAAATTTACTTAGTATCATACCACATTCACTAAAAAAAAAAAAACAACAAGGAAACAAAAAACCCTGAACAAACAATCCAAACATTCACGGACCACTGACAGTTTTACTACTGCAGATGGTTAGCTAGGCATGGAAAAGACTAATCTAAGCCAGACACATCTAGGGAAAAAAAAAAAAAAATTTATACAGACTTTTTTTCTGTCATTGCCAAAAATAAAGAAAATAGCTCTTGATAGCAAAACAACATACAGGAGCTTCTAAGTAAAGATGCTACGCAGAAGCTGAGACAATGATGTGATCTAAGGTGGGGAAGGGTGAAGAAAATCTGGTCTTACCAGTAAAGAATATAGGGGATTTACTTCGAATTTCCTCCAATTTTTGAACGAACAAGGCGTTCATTTCCCTCTGTAGGGTGCCCACTTGCCTTCGAGAAGTTTCAGGCCAGCGCTTGGGGAATTCTGGGCTTCCAAGGCTTTCTAGACTGCTGGAGTTGGAGGATATAGAGCCATTGCTGGCTGCAACCAAGTTGACAGTGCTTCCATACTTGCCACCTGACTGGCACTGCCACCGCTGCCGGGAATGAGCCTGTATTCCATGACATTTAGATTCAACATTTTTCTTCCCTGAGGTCACAAAAGACTGGGTGCTCCTTGTTAGATCATCGGCAGTTCCAGAGCTGCTGCAAGACTGCAAATCTGATTGCCGCCTGGGCTGGCCTTTAACACCCCAGTTTTTTAGCTCTAACCTCTCTTCTCCAGTTATACTGCTATACTGATCATGGTGAAGTATATCTTTAGCAATAGGCCTGGTAGGATGGTCACTCCAGTTGCATTCTAGATCTGGGCTTTCTTTGGAACCAATCATGCATTTCATGCAATTGGTGGCCACTCCAATCCTACCAGAGCTGTTGATGGCACAGCGTGCAAAGACGCTTTGCTTCTCGCTCTGGTGCTCCTGAAGCCGGACCCTGTTAGACCTCTGTATGGGTTCACTGAAAGCAGCACCCCCTTGAGCACAACTTTGGCTTTTGGCTTTGCGAGAACTATGGGCCTTACCTTTCAACCCCTTGCCATGTACCTCCCCACTGGCACCACCTCTGGGAGCTGGTGACAGAGAAGCACTTTCTGGCTCTTGCTCAAAGCGAGGCTGCGAGGCAGCTTCCACTTCACGCTCTTCACTGGCCCCTTCAGAGCTGTTGTCTTTTGTGTCAAGAGCAATTTCAGGAAAGCCCTTCTTGTTCTTCTTCTGGCTTTTGGTGGGTGCACTGGCTGTCCGTCTCAAGATGTGGCTGCTAAAGGAATGTTTGCGATGGAGCTGACCAGCAGCATGACTGTCCAGAGAGGCCTGCTTTGGATTTCTGAGAAACAGGCCTTTTAGACCTAGAGCTTGTTTGGCCTGGAAAATGAAAATGAAGAAGGAAAAAAAAAAAAAAAGTCCTTAATAGAAAATGTAAGTCTCTTCCTTTGGGCACAGGAACTCATGTACCAATCATCAGTTCACATATGCACGCACATACAGAGCGTCCTGCCATATTCCTATCATCAGCATGAGAACTAAACAAGAAATAGGACAGAGATTAAAAATGAAAAAAATCAGTAACAGCAGCTTTGCAAAATTTCATGTCTTTTTTTGTTAAACTGTGTTTTTCGATAAAATTTTCCAACCAGGTGTATCTCTGTGTTTGTCATAATTTTCTTACTAGCATATAGCTACTTACAACATAAACGTTAAATATTGAAAAGAAAAAAAAGAGGAAATATTTCAGTCTACAAGGATCTAATTCTAAAAGCTGAAGAGTTGCTCTGTGTGTGTTAAAAGCCACACAGCTTGAGGTATTCATAATGCCACACATTTCAGACCCTTTAAGACTAAAGTGAGAATGCTTCATTTTTAGCAATACAGCTTTCTGGGAGTTTGTTCTTTGGTTTTAGTTTGGTTTTTTTTTAAACACAAAGCTCTGTGAGGTACGGGTCAGTTTTCTACACAATGTGCACATTTAAAACAATTCCGTCACCACAGTTTAATGACATGGATATAGTGAGGAACCTGGAGGAGGCACAGGAAATCAATTCACTACAGGAATAGAAGGATAAGTGGAGACTTGCAGATTTGTTACAACCTTAAGTCTTTTCTTTAAATAATGTATGCTACGACCTCGTTGCTTTTACTGGAACTTGGTGGGATGAATCCCACGACTGGAGTGCGCTATCGGTGGCTACAGGCTGCTCAAAAGGGACAGGCGGAAGGAGGGGCAGACGCGTTGCCCTCTACATCAAGAAACGGGTACTTTCAGTACTTCAAGGGGGCTTATAAGAAAGGTGGGGACAAACTTTTTAACGGGGACTGTTACAATGGGACAAGGGGTAATGGTGTTAACCTAAAAGAGGGTAGATCTAGACT
>VZTL01082240.1:0-10341 GCA_013400535.1 Scopus umbretta
TATTCACAGAGAAATTCCAGTTTTATAACTTCTGCCATTACCTCAAGAGTGAAAATTATAAAGGAATTCCTTTATTAAATACAAACAAAGACATTTCATAGAATTCAACCACTATAGCCATGACTACCCCTCTAGAGAAAAGGCTTCTATTCATATAGGTAGCAACCCTTTTGCTGAAAAGCAACAAAGACAGTATTGACTCAGTTGTATCACGTGTCCTCAGTTCAGGTATCTGATGGCTTATTCCAGGGACCTTCTGATTTTATCACAGACATTATCTTATTTTTTTTTGACTAATGTTTTTTATCAGCATGCTAGACAGGATGTAATTATCTTGTCCTTTTTCTCTGCACAACAGCACAAGGATATTATTATTGCTTACATACATGTGAATGAACTGCACATTGTTTTCTTAAATACTAGGAATGACTCCACATGTGTCTTTTGCTTAGCAAATAGCAAGGGGACAACCTAAAGCATTCACAGTAAACAAAATCCATGTCTTGTTTCAGGTGTTCATTTGATTAAATGATGTAGAGGGCATAGCAGAGTTTTTGGAACACAACTTTCTGTGAAAGAAAATAGGCTCTTACAGGCTATTGACAGTAACTCCTTTGATTAAGGAAAAACATATGTTTGCATGGCTGATGTCATGTGTAGCTTTTTTATCTGTAGAAGAGATACAGGTTAGGTAACAGTAACAGGAGCTTGAACATGGCACTTTGTCAAAAATTTCTCAACTCTGATGTCCCAGAGCTCCTGCTGACTCAGAAAGCAAAATCTCACCTTTCATTCCTTTACAGTAAAGCTGCCAACCAATTTCTGGTGTAGTACCATTATGCTAAGATTTGTAGTGAGCCCGCAAAGTCTACTCTAAACAAGCAACAGCCATCAGTGATGGCAGCTTACAATTGCTTCACTCATCTTTAAAATCTTTGTGCATCTGGGCACTGAGGTGGTTGGTCTCAACTTCTCTGTGCCTCCAAAGTCATCACGACCTAGAGCATCAACAGTCAAAAACATATGTAAAAGCCACTTTTCCCTGCTGTGCAT
This sequence comes from Scopus umbretta, assembly GCA_013400535.1. NCBI lineage: Eukaryota > Metazoa > Chordata > Aves > Pelecaniformes > Scopidae > Scopus > Scopus umbretta. The sequence continues at coordinate 1,054 of VZTL01082240.1, forward strand.
CTAGAAAACTGTCAGAACTCCTACAGACAGAGGAAGCAATTACTCCAACACAAAGCCAGAGAAAAACCTGCTGCAACGCCTATGGTGATATAAGAGGAACAAGTATAGCTCGAGTATGAAAGAAGATCCATAAGAGGAGAAGGCCAAGTTCTGTGATCCAGGAAGTTTCTCTCAGTCCTGTTTTCCTAGTAATTTTTCTGAAACTAACCCTCTTTTAGCCCAAATGAATGGATCTTTAAACAGTATTGCCCAGAGTTTCAGGGAAACAGCCATTTGTTCCTCAATCATCTTCTTGTTTGCTTCTCTGCTGATGAGATTATACTCAGCAATCTACCCTGGTCCAAGGAGGGGATCAATATACTCTGTTTAACAGTAACCTCATTTGTTTACTGTAGGTGAAATACAGTGAAATCCTCACCTAGTAGCAAGAACTAAGTGATGCCATATAGCTACTAGCTCTAGTTGGCAAACATAAAAAATGAATGCCATTCTTTGTTAATCTCTGTGAAATATAAACCATTGTCCTTGTGTTTCCAAGCAGAGAAGTACAGAACTGGGGGCTTCCAAACTACCTTCAGACTTTTTCAAGTTAGAAAAATTTCTTTGTGTTGAAACAACCCTGTTTTAGCATTGATCATCTGTGATCTTTGGTGGGATGACTTAAAATTGGAGCTGACAAAATATCACTGAGCTTTTGTTTGGTATTTTCTGCCCCAAAGGGGCAAGGGAGGGAGGAATTGGTCCCAATCTTCTAAGTCTTCACCACTAAATTTCCCAGGAGGTGACAGACATAAAAACCTTTGACTGAAGTTAGTTCAAATAGTTACAGAGTTGCTAATCCTATGAACTTTAAATAGAAATTCTTTCAAGTTTAAGGCAGTAGCAACTTCAAGAAACATAGCAGATTTCAAGATTTGTAGTTGATATTGGCAAAGTTGACAACACAGTAAGCAAGTGCTTGCATCTGGCAGAGCTAGGAAGTGCAGTCCTCAACCATTGCCCTAGCACACCAAAATGTGCCACCGGTTGAAAAAGGTATTAACTAAGGTAGCAACTTCCACAGCTGCCTCAAAACTATAGAAACGTCATCAAAAATCACAAGCTGCTGCTAACTGGTTGCCATACTGTCCTTCAGGACTTGGTTCTTAATTCACTTCTGTGAAAGGCAAACCAGGAACTGTGTATTGTAAGTAGGAGTCAGTCAATCATGACAATGAACACAGAGACAGTATCTTCCCTCAGTATAACTAAGTTAGGTAATTCCCTGAGAGACTCCTCAGCCTCAGAGCCTGTGAAAAACTTGCAGAGACATTTCCCTGCAACTTCTCAGTCTGCCTCTGGCTACCAAGATTTCTCCCATTTCTTGTCTCGATCCTTCATGTCCACCTCCCACACTGATCTCCTCATGCTCTCTCTTTTGGGCCCCTAATGTGTTTCCTGGCCTGCTGTGGCCAGGGTCCTTCTTCATGTCTCCTCCTGCTGTAAATCATCATAATGAACCCAGGTTCCCATCAAGAAAGCTGTGCACAAAATGGCTGTCCTCTTTTTTGAGCGCAGCTTTCCTTCAGCCATATCAAAACCAACAGAAAATAGAGACAATTCCTCTATGCAGCTGAGTTGCTGCTTAGATGTGTAGCTGGTAATATAAAGCCGAGCCTATATATAACAAGCACAAAACATGTTTGAAAGTATAAAGCTGAAATTCATAAGAAACACTTAGCACCTTTTTGCAATAACAATAAAAGTGCAAGCTGGCAGGTACACTGCATCTGCTAAACAGTGAGGAATCAGTGAAGTTTTTCTTGGTGGGCTATTTGGGACTAATTCAAGACAGGACCAAGACATTAAGGAATGTTCAGGATCCAAAAGCATTTAGAAAAGCTGGGCAAAAAAAGTTTGGCCGGGAAGTTAGAGGAAACGTTTGTGCAGGGTAAATTAAATAAGCTTGACAGGGAAGGAGAATGGGACAAATAGCTCTCTTGGCTATTTTGCTGTGGAAGCTCATAAGTTAAGGTTACAACCTACTATTGTTTTTTTGCTCATAGCCTTTGTACCCCAGATGTGGTAGCTGAATTGCTAAATTATTTTTCTGCTGAGAGGGAATCAGAAGTAAAAGTTTCATCTTTCCCTCTGTAAGAACAAATGCCTATATTTTGGCTGACAGAGCAAGAAACTAAACTAAGCTCCTGCCAGCTTAATCAAACATGGAAAGAACATAATTTGCTTGCTGTAAAACAAAAGAAAATAAATAACACCATAGATTCTGTCTGGAGATGTCCTCTCACTATACCCTTCTGCTATTTACTTTGGTTTCCCATTATCCTGTTTCTCAGAGGAATGCTTTGCAGCAATGGTTGTACCCAGCCTTCTTGTGCTAGTTACAGAATGGTCCCTATTTCCAACCACAATTGTCAGGCATTTAAAATACAGCTGCAAAAACTCTCTTGTGGTTGAACTGTAGGAAAGAAGGTATCTGAGGAAAGCAAAAATGTTTCCACTTTAAATACAAAAGCCTTCTATTTGTGGTTTAGTCAGTTCTGCCTAGATGTTAAAAATTTCATGCTATTACCCAAAAGTGAAAGGATTTTTTTTTATATCCCACACAACTTCTCCTCAAGTCACCAGCTTAGTGGCCCTATGTGTATAAGGTCTTCTGTAAAATGCCAAGACAGCTGCAAAATCTGGGCTGCTTCTGGAAATTGCATTTCAGTCCTCATTCGTGAATAATCTCTGTTTATGTGAATAGTCATGCTTCTGTGTCTCAACTGAAAGGCCAGAGAATTAACAACAGTAGAATGCTGTGGAATTTGCCAAAGTAAAAGACCCAGTGTGACTTTCTTATTAGTCGGCTACATCTTTCATGGTGCATTTAAACAAAAGTACCCTTGAAAAATCCAGACAAGCAGGTTTTTACAAGTAGTAAACAAGAAATATTGTTTTAGTGGTGTCATGGTTATCATAGTTGTTTGCTTCTCAAAGATTTACGCGTAGAAACTGATCTGAATTTAGGAGTGCAAAGAAATACTACTATTCAAAAAAAGCCTCTGTGTTTCACACCAAAAAACGCCCAAATGCCCAACTATTAAGTAAAGTGGTACACACTAATAAATAAAAAGGATGCTTTCAAATACTATGTGAATGAGTCACCAGGTCATCTTGATAAAGTTCTTTGAAGTAAAAGGCATAGCCTTGACACAAGATGGTGGCATCTCTGAAAACTATGATGATTTGACTTTTTATGATACTGCAGTACTTTTGCTGTATCAGACCAATTTTTTTTTGCAGTAGCAATAAAGCCTTTGACTCTTCCACAGAAGTAATTTGTTATCTGCTTACACATACACAAATCTGAAGCTGCAAGTATTTGAACACGACTGTGTATTAAGCTGGAAACAAGTAAAGCTTTGGACTTAACCTGCTTTTTCTTTTTTTCTGTCTGCCCAGTGGACATTCATTGTGGCCTAGAAATCACTTTGCTATTTCAGGCTCCTAGCAATTGTTTTGGACCTTGAAATCACTCTACAGGCAGTTCTGTTTAACTGGCTCATTGGTATAATCTTGGTATATCAGTAGATTAAACTAAGAATCCCTGTCTTTCTTACAACCAATGTGGCAAACTGCTCGATGAAAATACTGCCAAGGCTCAGACATTTCTGGGCTTTTGTTTGCAACAGATTGTTTGTTCCCAGAGCTGGTGCACAGCCGAGGCCTCTGCAGGGGATGGGCAGGCTGTCAGGAGGAGGAGAGGTACACGTGCTTGTGGATGCAACAGGCCCTTCTTAATTTCACAACGTGATGCTCATGAGGGCTTGTATCCCTGCAGACTGTGGCCTTACACATCCTTCTAAATGCAGCTAAGACCGTTCCAGGCTGGCTGAAGCTATATGTGTATGTGTGCGTACATACACACAGAAGTGTGCACAAACACATATGAGCGGACAAATAACCATATGAACTGGGTAACAACTAGGACTCTGGAAAAAAAATGGAAAAAAGGGAATGATAAAAAAGATGTTTGTGTTTAACTGTATGTAAAATATACAAAAGGTAGGGGACTGGAGATCTTTCTCCATCCTTTTTGGGTAGGACTGCTGAGCACCAGGCACATCTCTGTACAACAAGACATCCACTTAATGCGTTTCGAGACCTAGCACAGGTTTCAGTCTGGCTGTTTTATTTATAATGAAATGTTAAGTAAATTCAAAGGGAACAGTTGCTACTCTTGTGAGGTTTTATAGCACCTTAAGATCTTAAACGGTAACAAAATATGCTTCAGTCAGCTCAGAATGGAAAGATGCCAGAATGGACAAAGGCACTTAAGCCAAAGGGTAATCCAACTAGCTGGTGGTTATGTCTCTAATTTCATACATGGCAGGCTTAAGGCTGCTCTGTTTTGTATTAGTTATTCTTAGTACCCCTTGTCCTGCCTAATGGGGTAGTGGCATAAACTAGCCCCAGCCATACCCTCTTTGTGCACATAGCACCATGTACAATGAAATGTGGCGGAGGAAAAGGTATTAGCAATTAATGTCTCATCTGCATCACATGGTGATAGGATGAAAAAATCTGCAGAAAATCAGTGTTCTCTAAGTAATTAAATTACTACAGCTGCAAGGCAAGGCTTGTCACATTTGTGATTTTCATTTACTCCATCTCTGAAACAGATACATTATTAGTTACCTGTATATATGCCTGCCTTGTGAACACATTCAGTTAGGAAGTGCACAGCCATTGTATTACTGGCTTAATTCTCTACTGGAGGATTCAGCAAAATCCCCTTGTGATTCAGGGCAGGTGTGCCAATACCTATACTACAATTCTTTCCCAATATCCAGCAATGAAGAGTTTTCTGAAGGCACTTATGGCGGATGAGTATTTCTCTGCCCTGCAACTCTGGGCAGTCAATTTGTCCTGTGAAACCATAGGGACCTGAGTATTCAGGAGTAATTAAATTCAGTAAAAATTCATTTTCACCCTCCTGAGGCTCAGCAGCTACTCTGTGTGGATCTGAGCTGAGGTCCAGACTGAGCATTTGAACATCTGGATCATCTAAGAGCTGTCTTTACAGGGATACTATATATCTTGCTCTGTAAAGACAAATATGTGTGTGTGTGTGTATGTGCATATATGCATATTTATATAGGTATATGTATATATGCAAATACATATATACATATACACTTACATATGTATATGTGCACACGTGTATGTATACATATGTGTATGTGTATACACATGGAGTTATACATATATTTGTGTGTGTATATGTGTGTCTACATGTGAGAGAGAGGAAGAGCTTAGGTTTCTAAAATCATGTATTTGTGATTCTGTGTATTTGTAAGTAAATGTACAATGCCTGTGATGATCCTTGATGTTTTTTTCATAAAGATATACAACCCAGCGTGAATGAAGAAACAGAGCTTGCCTTTGTGCATTATACTCTGTTTGGAGAAACACTCCTGTGTGTATTGCATGATATAGTCAGATACTCAGAGTTTTTAACATGCCATAAAATGGAGATTTCTGGTCCTTGCCCCACAATTTGTGAAAGTTTTGTTTACTGAGTGAGGTCTTTGGGAGGATGATAATTAAGTATTCTTGCATGTTTGCTGCCTAGTTTAATTACTGTGCATTTGCTTAAATGAGTCCAGGTGATTAGTTTCTTGCCATCTAAGCCTCATTAAGAAAAGAATAACTAATTGGAACCTCCTGGTTTTTTAATTCTTTTTTTTTTGTTCTCAGAACTTGTGTAAAGGAATGAGGGGGAGGGAAGGAACCTGGATCTGGGAGAGATCCAGGTACCCCACCTGTGTTTTCCAATACAAAATCACAGACTGGCAGACTCGGCAGGGCTGGAATGGACCATGAGTCCCTCAAGGCAGGCTCAGCCATGGGCTCAGACTGAGCTGCTCAGGGCTTCACCCAGTCAGGGTGTGAAACCCCCGAAGGCTGGAGACAGCCCAACCTCCCTGAGCCCTGGCTCCACTGCTGGGCTATCCTCACAGGGAAAAGGCTTTTACTTATCTCCAGCCTGAGCCTCTTGTGTTTCAGCTTGTGCTGCTGCCTCTCACCCTCCCACCATGCACCGCTGTGAAAAGCCTGGCTGTGTCTCCTCTGTCCCTCCCATCAGTGCCAGGGATGCTGTTGGGTGCCCCTGAAGCTGTCTCTTCCCCTGGCTGAACCAGACCTGGTCCTACAGCTGCTCCTTGTAGGACAAGGGTTCTGGCCTCACTGTCTCAGTGGCCTCTCTAGACCTCCAGCTAGTTTGTGGCTGTCCTTTCTCTATTGTGCAGCCAAAACCAGATACAGACCATCTATTGAAACCATGATGACCATCTATCAAAGCTATGACTTTGTCTTCATTCTGTTTAACTCCTCCCATATACTTTAAACAAAATGTTTAACATGCAAAAGTGTGTTTTGTTTTTCCTTTTTATCTCCTATCTTTTCTTCCTGTGTATATAGAATCATAGAGTAATTTAGGTTGGAAAAGAATTTTAAGATCAAGTCCAACCATTAACCTAGCACTGCCAAGTCCACCACTAAACCATGTCCCTAAGCACTACATCTACACATCTTTTAAATACCTCCAGAGTTGTTTGTTAGTGTTTCCTCAAATCTTATCTGTCTATAAGCACCAAAGAATTCATGTGGAGCAATCAGTTAGGCAGAAGTCTTGCAGGACATAATGTGAATTTCACAACCTTTAGTTCTGGAGTTTCATAAATCTGGAAACTTTAGGCAGATTCAGAGGCCTCTGAAGGTGAATGTACATTTTTTCTCTTTTGATTCTGTCTGCCATTTCCTAGATATTTCCTTCCTTCATCTTTTTGTCTAATTCATCTGGAGATTGTTCCTTTGAACATTTCCTTCCAAGCACTTGTTCTCTCTCTGTGTTTGTCCTGGGAGCAATTTACCTGTACTGTAAGTCTCATGCTCCAAGAAAGTTCCTGAAGGTGATCAAGTGTGGTCTTGCAGGCAAAGGATGAACTGAAAAAAGAAAGGAAGATCATGAATGAACCAAGGACTGAAGGCAAACAGAGAGTTGTTTTGTAATATATGTATACTCGTATGCACAAATTTCACAGGTTCATTTTTTTGCGGGGGAGGGAGGGAGAGGGAAGAAGCCAAAACGTCAAGGAAATGACAGGCAGTTTAGATTCTGGTATAACCAAGAACTCTTTGATCATATAATTATAGTTCAACTGAGTGATGTTTTCCACCAGAGGCAAAGGAAACAAGAAGTAATGTATTAGCATTCTGCAATTAAAAGTAACAGGACAGATTGTGTTTTAGGAAGGATGTTAACTGTGGTAAGAAGAGAAAACAGGTTTTACACTGATCTTTTAATAGAAAGAACAAAATAAAGCTGACACGGCCTTTCCTATCCTGGAAAAAAGTCATCTGATTGACATAGCTCCCCCATGTTGTACTTTCCATGTCTAAGCAGTCAGTAAATGGGAACTGTCAGGATAATTCTCTAGTCATCTGTGTGGGAGTTGAGAAGGGTGGAGGGAAAACAAACCAATACCATGCCTGTGAAGGGTCCTTAAAGCCTTATGTTTTCATGGTCTTCACTTAGGGTGCTGTGCAACTGCAGTTGCATCAGTGAAAATTGATGGGAACTGTGTATGTTTTAGTGATGGATAAACTGGTGGAGGTAAACTGGAAGAAATGTGTCATCTAGCAGGAATGTTCTTCAGAACAATATTAATATAGAATATTTAAAAGAGCCATTGTTGGATTTGGTAAACCTCAAAGTAAAGATTCGCAAGGACAAACAAACCTAGCATTTTGCAGTTGCTCAGCATAAAGTTTGGCAGAAGAAAGTGAGATTTTCACCTAAGCTGTAGCTGAACATTAATAGAATTCTTTGTACCAGATCATTTTCAAGCAAAGAGGAGACAATATTTGGTCCTATGTATATTAAAGTTATCTTAAATGCTGGTCATTGCTGGAGAGGCTGTAAAGATAATGTCTATTCATGAGGCAGGCTATGAAGAGCATTTCATACGTTGGAAGACTTTGTGAGAAAACACTGAGAATATAAGGATACTTCTGTTTTCTATAAAATATGAAAGGACTAGAAGGTCTCTCAACTTCTCCAGCAAAATGTCAAAATAAGTGAAATTGCTTTAATTTATCCAAGAGCACAATATTGCTCTGTGGATACAACCCATAGGCTTCTCAGAGGAACACTTGACCTAGCACGAAGGGACTTTTCTATCCTGGAAAAAATGTGAAGATGGAAAATGTGGTGTTTCGTGTCCAGCAGAGGAGATGGTGAAGTGATAGGAGATTCCTCAAAGAGTGAATGTGGGACTGAAGTTTTTTTTCTTAGAACAGAACAAAGGAATGGCCTAATCCTGCAAAAGATTGACTGTGAGGCATTCAGCATTCCTTGTCAAGCCACAAAATAACCAGCAAAAAAATAACAGTAGTGAAGTCAAATAGCTAAATGGTCAAATAACAAGGTTAAAACGGTGCTCATGAGAACTATGGGCTGAGCAGATCACATGGATAGTGCAAACTTATTGCCAAATCTGTACTTGCTGAACAAGGAAAGGCATATGGAACAGAAGAAGTAAATAATTAAAATCTAGTGTCATAAACACATCTGATTTTTCTTCTCCCATACTTTAGCGTTCTGTTGCAACTACAGGTCTGTCAGCACTTGAAGGAATGTGTGTCTGCATAGCATCTTCAGTGCTTTATTTATAACATTCATTAGATATTTACTGCAGGTGGATACCCCAAGAGAATGTATGATAAATATTTCTGTTGGTGTTAAATTTTAGAAATTTTTCATGGCCTCTCTTCATTTAAACACACACACACATATGCACACATATAAACACGTGTGTGAGATGGCACTTCCCTTTTCCCAGTGGGTGAATACCAGCTTTGTTTGAAAAAATCTGGGCTGACAGATCATTTTCAGCAATTGCAGAATCTTTCTAATATCATTTTCTGGTCTTAATGGCACAATATCCTCCATTTTAGTACCTGAAAATATAGAAGAAGTCTGACCACAGTGTAAGATGCTATCCTGTTGCCAAGTGCTATCTACACTTCAATGGATTTCCAAATGCCTCTCTGTGTTTGGGGACAGACAATAGATATGACACATCTTTTTTAGAAATATTTTTTCCTTATGACTAGGAAGTTTATATTTCTTGTGAGTAGGAAATAAGGCAACCCTTCTGTCTTTTTGGTACTTATTTTCTACATACAATTCAAGTGTTACCAATAGAGAAGTGTTTATATGAGGGTGTTGGCCTCTTTGCC
>VZTL01082289.1:0-20901 GCA_013400535.1 Scopus umbretta
TGATTATTTATTTAGTGAGATGCACAAAAGAGTAACTAGGAGTAATGGGATATAAAGAGGAAAGATGATGTATTGGACAGTTATCAGGATGTGTGTCAAAGCATAATTCATTAGGCTGTGAAAAACACTAACTTTGAACACACTGGAATACTAACATTTTGCAAATTAAAGATATACAAGGCAAAGAACAAATACAGTCTCAGGAAAAATCAGGCTGCTCTGACTCCATTTTTTTGTTTTCTGCTGCAGCTGTATAAACTATCACTCAGGAAAGCAATGAAATTGCATAGGTACAAATGAGAGTGATACCGCCAGCTAGTTCTACAGCTAGAAAAGACCTAACACAATTATGACTGGGGACAGTTCTTGTACTCTTATAGCTAGATTTAATGAGAAGTACGTATATATTTGGGCTTAAAACGCTGGTTCTTTGACCCCAGTTATCAACCACTCTTCAGTTCCTACATGAGTTGCCTGTGTTTGACTGCCATTTGAAAATCAGTCACAGCCCTGCCAACGACAGTTAATGATGGAGCTCCATGGAAATGTCTTGTAACAGCAACACAGTCACGTCTCTGAGACCAGGACAGGCTCAGGCACCTACGCTGTACCATCCACTCATAACCCAGGTGAACTGAGCCAGTTTAAGCAATCACAGATTTATAAAAGCTAAGTAGAGGAAAAAAAAACCACTGTGATCTTCTTAGCTTCTCTTCAAATGTAAGCTTTTTGCCAGCAATGAATCAAAAAGACTAGATGACAATATTTTTTCTCCACCAAATAATGTATTCAGCAGAAATGCTATTTTGAATACTTCAGTAGAGAGATTCTATTTAAATGATGGAAAATGAAAAATGCTAAAATGAATTTTCATGTAAGAATATTTTTTTATATTTATGAAATGGTTAACTTTTTTTGGAAACATTTTTCAATTTTGAATTGACAAAAATTACAGAAAAAAGGTTTATGAGAAAGGTTAAATAACCCATAAATGAAGCATTTCATCCTTTATTGTGAAGTCAAGCAAAACATTTGGATTTATCCCACAATGAATCCTCTATTATTTATGCAGCTTTAATTCTGAATCATTGCCTCCAACTGGGATGTGCAGAATTTTGCTTACAGAACTTCTCCTGAAGTGCAGGCAAGAGCTGATTTTCTGTCTAGTAGATCAATCCCTTAAGTAGCTTTACCCTTTATCACCTTGAAAAGGGATCAGTGCCAAGCATAGGCCAAGCATTTATTTTCCGTAAGTAATAAACTTGTGATTATGGTGATTGTACAAAACATGCTTTGTTTTTTTTACAGTTATCAAGGGGAAAGGCAACAGTGATTTATATTTTGTTAAACAATGTTGCTGACTGCTTTGTAAACAGAAATGTTCAGCTGATCTGAACACACCTGGGGATATATTCATCACTGGACTTGTAGTATTTTACCATTTCCAGGTTTATTTTAAGTTATGACCATATGCAGAATCTGGAATATGGTTTCAGTGGGAAAGTAAGCACAGCAGATTGACGAGAGGTTTGCAATTTTCTAGTCACTCCTTTAGCATTCTGTTGAGTCTGAATTGGCATCCTTAGGCTCCTGACTGGAAATGCTGTTCAGAAATGAGTTGCAGGGAGTGAGCACAACAAATCTGTGGTACTTAATGTTTTGTCTCAAACAATTTTTTTGCTCAAATTCAGTATTGTTGGCTTTAGGAAGCCTAACATACAATGCAAGGTACTATCTCACAGGCATTCATAATTAGATACAGCATATCTAAGGGTTCCCACAAATACTCTTACTGATCTGTAGGTGGTTGTCTATTTATAGTGTATAATACAATCATTAAAGAATATAAGCTCAATGTAACATTAGAGATATTTTCATGGAGACATTGTGTTTTGATTCAATTTCTATGTTGAATTGTTTCAGTATTTGTGTAAAGCACAAAGAAAACCATCCTTCTTTGACATCTGCTAATAAAAATCTATGACTTAGAGTAAATAATAAAAAGTAATCTGCCTACTCGCTGCAAATTAAACACAGAGCAGTAGCTTTAGGATGATGTATATAGGAATAAAGTTCATCAAATAGTAATCCACATATAAGGCTTGAATTAAATCAGCATTTTGAACGGACAGAATGATACACAGTGGCCAGTTCAGGACTATTGCATGAATTTCCTTTTGTGTCTGCAATGAAGCATTAAAAAAACATTCTAAATCAGAGCAGCCATAAGGCTAAATGACCTGTGTTTTTAACCTACTGGGTTCTCAGTCCTTGATAATAATGCAGGGAGTTAAAACAACAATATAGTTAGGAGAGGAGCATGCCTCATGCCTCAGCCGGCACATATTGCCTTTCTGTCAACATCTCAGAGAAATGCCAGCATGTGCTTCTTTTATCAGAGTGTGTGCATGCACGTGCGTGTTAGCAAATAATCTAGTAACAACAGATGTACCGTAATTACGACTGAGCTGATTAAACTTCCAGGAAGAAATGACTCCTTTTTCTGCAATGGTTACTTCCATCACAATTCAAAACTCAGTACTGAATTCAGTAGGAGTCCTGCAATTTAATAGAAAAAGGATTGCATCCTTAAGTAGACAACATACTTTGCTAACGGCTGCTTAATGTTCTGGGGTTTAGAGGTCACATGTGCTGCCAGGGTATGAAGGCAGCCTGTGGCACTGATGGTGATGGGGGCTGTAGAGTTAGGTACTCTTACTATGCTTCAGAAGAGGCTGTATCCTTTGATGGCTAATAGTAGTCCTACGCTTGCCAGCATGTTGCTGCTGCAGAATTCAAAAGTGTGGTTTGACAGCTCCAGCTAGAGATCTGTATTCTCTCTTTGCTTCTGTGAAACTTCCCCATGAAAGCAAAATTTTCTCAGCATCGCTTTCCACCCATCCAGGTTCACAAAGAAGATCAGCAAGAGACCAGGCTGTACCTTCCTCAGGCCATGTCACAACATGCCGCATTTCAAAGGACCAAAGCAGAAGAGAAGAAAACCTTAGCACTGAAGTCAAGAGAGGACTGGCCTCTTCCTGAACCTCTTTAGCACGTTCTCTGGTGGTACATCAAATGGGACAGAATCATTCTCAGGGGTTCTATTTAAAAATGAATGCAGTAGAAGAGGCTTCATACTCACAGAGGGTCTCTGTCTACTGTGGACCTCAAAGCACAGAAGAAGCCTCACTGCTCAGTGAAGGAGCATTTCTACAGACCAACCTGGCAATGAAATGTTCTCAATTTGCCAGCCTTTTCTCACAGTATAACCATCAGACAAAACTGATGGTCTTAATAGTTTGCACAGTTTTACAGCATAACAATGGCTTATATCTACACAGTTGTTGTATTTTGCTAGGAATTTTCATGAAAACCAAAAGAAAAACTTCCTTCTGCTGGTAGTCTTAAAATATATGACATAAATTGGACCACTGAGCTGCAGGAATAGAAGCAAAAGCAACTGCAATATTTCTGTGCTGCTGAACTCATGGCAAGTTCAGTCCTAGGCTGATGCTTGTCCTGTGCCCAGATTTTTGGATCCTTCCCTTGAATTTTTTTTATGAGTGCCAGAGGGAGTTAGGAGTGATGTGCATGGACAGAATGATCTTGTGCTTACAAATATTGCTTTTCAATAAAATAGAGCTTATGAACCGTATTTCTGAAATATATTACATACCTTGAAGTCTTATGGATCCCTAATGTGCTTTATTTTAAGATTAGTAGGGCTCCTTCAGGCAGGGACAATAAGAATTGTGAAGAGAGTGAGCTTTATTTTGAGAGAATATAACTTTTCTTTTCCTTGCTTAAAGTGACCAACTAGCAGGAGAAACATTTTAGAAGATTAGACTTTATTTGTATCACAATTTATGAAATTATTTTTGTTTCAAAAGGCTTGTATGAGATAGAACAAGAAAGATGGGAGAAATAATAACCATTTTCCATTTAAATATCCACTTTCTCCCCTGAGGGGATTTCAGAGCACTTTACAAGCCATCAGACTTAGCACGCCACAGGGACCACTTGTCTGAAATGCCTTCTCCTCTGGGGTGGAGCCGAGCAGGCATTTTCCTGCACGTAGTAGCAACATAGAATGCATTATCACAGAAACTGAGAAATACCTTCTCCAGCTAAAACCAGTTAAGAGAAGCTGTAGTGCAGCATTTCTGATGCCTCATCAGTCTATACAGCAGACTTAATGACCTGCAGTTACACTGTCCTTCAGCCCAAGGACAACCCTAGTGCCCAGATGTGTACCTACCTGCCGAAGCGAGGATCGTTCCTGTGCCATGGTGCTTGGGGCCATAGGGTTGTCTGTTCCCCTCAGCTTCTTTTGAGTTGAGTTGTGACAGTTCCTATTACTGCAAGAAACCTCATATATAACCTCCATCTCCCTGTGTCTCAAACTCCCATCCTAAAAGTACTTGCTGGTGGCTACCCCTTTTTGTGTTCTGCCTACATGGTTTGTAAAACCTAGGAGACAACTTTGAGCATAATGAGGTCCCTTGACCGCAGAGCTGAGTATCCTCCAAAAACTCTCTAGCATGTAACTGTTTTGATTATGTTTCTAAAATGCTTCCTATTCCTATGGCTGAAGGGAGAGGTTCTTACTCACAGCTTATATATGAACCTCACCTCCCTTCAGTCTTCCTGATGTGGCTAGTCGCCAAAGGAGATGCTCTATCTTTTAGTTACACTATATTAAACCTCTTTCTGGGTACAGATATACAGTGAGTGACAAGAATGAGCACTGGGACACTGGTGTATTGGACAACCCTGATTTCAGCAAGGCAGCTCAATTCTCCTCTGCCTAAGGCTGGGATGCGGTCCTCTCTGCAAGGTAATGGACTCCCACCAGTGGGCGGACAGATACCAAGCTGCTTTCTCTGCTTATTAAGATCATTGTTAACAATTTTTCTTCCACTGAAAGAATCTGACATTTTCATATTTTTCCTAAAACCCGCTGGAGTGCATCTGTTTATTAATGTATGAGGAAGAAGAATTCAATAACATTTCATTTTAGAAAATTCTACAATTCATCAGAAAGCTTTATTTTGTTGGTGTCAAGATGGTTCATGTTGCCACTGTAAATGTAACATGCAGTGATACAGTTTAAAATCAATCTTTTAAAAAATTAAATAACTGAAGTTTCAGTGAAATTAAAGTATAATGTTGAAAAGAAAACAAACTAAAAATAGAATTGATACAAAAATAAAGTAAGGTAAATACTATTTAAAACTGTTGAAAATTGCATTGAAATTAAATGTTTTACCCAAAACATACCAGTGTTTTTGAAACAGCATTTTTCAGTAAAAAAACCCTTGTTCATGAGAGCTTTTCTTCACCATAGCTCCTCTTCAGTTAGAACTCCAGATGGTAGGTGCTTTCTGCCACATCCCAGTATGGGTGAGAGACTTCAAATACATTCCAAAATGAGCTTATTTTGAGGAGTTTTGTTCCAGATCATCTCCAAGACACTCTGGGAATTGTCATAAACAGTGAGAAATTCAGAACTGATTAGGCAGCATAATTGAAATAAGAGAAAAAGAGAATTATTTTGCTTTTGAGAAGCAGTACTTCCTTATTGTCTCCTCCTAAAAGTCCTGTATGCTATTGATTTACATCTGTAGAGGATTCTGACTGTCAAAATGAGTCTTTGATGGAAAATGAGCAGCATCACTTGTCAAATTCTGCAGCCTTTTTATGTAGTCAAACAGTAAAAGTAATACCACTGAGCAGCACAATGTAAAGAACTAAAGACAGATCTGTCTGCCCGCATCTCAGGACGCTGGGTATACACTACCCAAAAAGAGCATGCAGGGTTTAATATGCTTAGGTTTCATCCCTACTGCTAAATGCAGCCAACCCACGGAGTTAACCATAGCCCTAAGCAAAGTGGTGAAGAGCGGAAAAGATTTTTGCTGATCCGGGCTAGCCCCTTTTAAGTAGGCTCAGGGGTAGCCTGGTAGTGAAATTCAGTTCAAACATCTATTGAGTTGTGTTGCAGGCCACTTAACTGAATTTTTTACAGTTTGGAACTGAGGGTAGGCGTTGCAAGTCCTGGAGTACATCCAGGACTTTCTGTCACTAAAGACCGCTAAGGGTAGAGGTGCAGCCCTGCAGGTATGGGGTGGTCCCTGACAGGGACTGCATACAAGTTTTGTGTCAGTGGCTCTGGTTGGTTTACTGTAAAAGAAACCCCCAAAGCAAACTAACATCCACGCATTGCAGACAGTAAGGACACAGGATCCAGCGCCTGCAGTGAACTCAGGCACTAAATTATGTGGCAGTGTAGACAAATCCTAAAAAGAAATAAATTACACAGTTAAGGGTACTTGCCTGTTACATGATCACCAGAATGGAAAAGAACTGCAATTATGGGCTGCTGACAAAGTTACCATGGAGTGCGTTTTAGTTATCATTCATGTAGTTTTTCTAATTTCCATAATAAAGTCCTTGTTCTTTCACACATAGACTCAGTGCTTATGAATGGGAAAGTGCTGCTTATTGAGAGTTCCTCAGGGAAATATTTTCTGTTTCCAGAAACTCAGACAGTTGCATTTCTTAGGTTCAAGGGGAATGTTTGCTATTTGAACTAGTTCCCTGTGGCTGATGTCATTTCATAGCAGAAGGCTTCCCACTTTTCAACAAAATGCAGGAATTTACACTAGTAACCACGGGTGATGCTAATTTATATCTAGATATGTGAAAGTTAGGTGCCAGTGTGAGCAGTTTGTCTAAAATACGCTCCATAATGAGTGGAGAAACTTGCTCAAATCAGCGTCTATCTGTTGGCTATAAAAGAATATTAAAGCAATGATTTAGGCTGCATGCCTAAATTTTATATAGTTAAGTGAAATGAATCATGACTTGATAGGATAGTTCATACTCTTGGGAAAAGCAACATAAGCTTTTGTAAGTACTTCTTTAAGTGAAACGCTTAAGTAAATATCTAGCTATGAGGATTTATAGACGAAATGTAACTCTGACTATGCAAAGCATGATATTTTCCAATGTATAAACTAGTCTGATACAGTAGATTAACTAACTCACTCTTATAAATGTAATACAGAAGCTTCAAAGTGTAACTTTATTAATAATCTCCCCTAACGTATTAAGGATATTTTGGAATTGTAGATATGGCAAAATCATGTATTTCCCCATGGTATCATCAAGGACACATCTACATAGCAAATAGCAAAACAGCTGTAATGATAAAGGAGAGTTTCTGTGGGAGTTTAGATATCTTCTTCTATGTTTTCAGAGAATGATTAAAAAAATTTCTATTCTACTCCCTACTTTGCTGCTTATCTTAAACTGTAAGGTTTTTTTTTCATATTGGGGATGTATTTTGCTGCCTTCGTACAGCACCTAACACATTGTGGAACCCAACTCTGTGCAAGCAGTAAATAATAACAATATTTTTCTTGGTACAATGATAATTTTAAGACATTAATCCTTGTTTTCTTAAGTGATGGGAGAGTTACAGACTTTTATTTTAATGGAGTGAGAAAATACGGAGGACAACAGAAACATCACCATTACTTTACCTTCACTGGGGGCAGGTGATATTTTTGTAACTGACTGCATTTTAAAATGCAATTCAATAAGAAATAATAAGCACTGCCTTAACACAATTTTAGTTTAGTTTTAGTTAGTAAAAAGGTTGATTTTTCTTCTTCTAGCTTGCTATATACTACTGAAAATTTACTCCCAACCAAATACAGCATTACCACTGCATTTATTTTTTACTGTATTAATATGTTCTTAAGATAATGTGGTTCAGTTGTTTTGGGCCACTTTACCTGTTCTTAAAACATTTGGGTATATCACAGCAATCTGCTATGGCTTCCGTCGACATTTTAAAAGCTTCATTTGATATAGGGCACTAGCTCATGTTTCAAGCATCCCTATACACACATGTATGTCAATCCAGATCAGCTAGGCATGAAGTAAAATCTCTGTGCCAGCCTGAGATACCCATGTCTTACCTGTAGTGTTACAGACTGTATTAATGTGAGGTTGCCTCCACTGTGTTATTTCTAACCTTCACAGCATTACCTTGGACTGGTGTGGGCCTCAAGCTAGACAAAGGCCATGACCAAATTCAAGTACCATGATTTATTTACATGAGAGGCAAGGAATGTGACTTTTCAATTAAAGCTATTTCCTACAGAGCTGCAGGATCTCATTTACTTGGAATGCAAAGACTTTTTCTTGTCAGCTAAACTCCTCCAGATTTAGGGAATGCATTTAGCAGTCTGTAATACTGTAGCTCTGGTTTTATCACATATCTATGCTTCCTTCTGAAGAGTTAGATAATATATGTGGATTCTTGTTGAGGTATAAGTTTGTATGGGCTGATCCAAAACTCCTCAGCAAAATGCTGGTCTCTGCTTCAAAGCTAAAGGGACTGATTCTAATCACACTTAAACTTTTGTCATCATGAAGTTAGTTGTAATATGTACTCATATCTGTGATTACTCCCTCCCAGCTATCTGCTACCAAGACTGCAGGCTCATGCAAAGGTCCTGAATGTATCTTTGCTCAAACCTTCTTCAAGGTACAATTTTGCATAAGAGAAGAATTTCCTTCCTCACATATTTCCCAATTAACTGTAATCACACCCGTGCAGGTCGGGTAACTAAAAGCTGTTTTCCTTTCTGGAGTTAAGTTTTTACAATGGCATTAAAAAGAGACTCAAGTATGCTTTAATGCAGGATAAGGAGCAACTAAACCAGTGGCTTAAAAACCCACCTTTCAGTTAACTTGTTTTTTTCCCACTCACTCACCCCATCATTCCTTCAGAGCCTTTAAAATCAGGTTAGGACATATATGGGACACAAAACCAATGCTTTTTTCATCTTTTTTTTTTTTTTCCCCTTTGGCAGCTGAAATGAAAGCTATCAGGTGGAAGGGATATTGCTGGCTAAGTGAGAGAAGGAACTGGAGGTGTCACAGAACTGTCTGTGGGTTCAGAAAAGCATACTGAAAGTATACCTTAAAATATCAGAGTTTATAGAAGTGCAGTGTTGTCAAAGCCTTTGGGATCAGCTGGGAAAAGATCATTTAAGCACATCATAGTATTGAAGTATTATCAGATGCTTACAGTATCTTAGTCTGAATCACACTCCTCTCTGTTCCTGCCATGGGTGAACGTAGCGTTGGTCTGACGGGTTGCATGGATGTGGCTGTATAATGATTGTACTGAGAGCGAGTGTTCAGGCATTTGGTACAGAGCTGGGCATCCAAAGGCTTTAGGGATTATTATAAAAACAGAAGTAGTATTTTTAAAGTCTCTGTGCCAGGAGGTTAAACAATCTCAGCACGCTGCCCACTGTGAGCTTCCAGGAACAGCAGGTCCAGACCTTATTTTTTGCACTATTTTGCACTGGTTTTTGACAGTCTTCTCATGGGCTAAACCAGTGTCCTAGGAAGGTACGTTCTGCAGAAGTGGGTCAGCAGTGATAAGGAGAGCAGATCAAGCCCCAGACCAAACAGAGAGGGCCAGGGTGCCATTGCCTTAACTCTGCTTTCAAATAAATTCATCCATGAATAAGAGCCATCTGTCCTGAGTCCAAATCTGAATGAAACATTGTAAAGGGGAAACTAGAGCAAGACTTTTCCTCTCCATGCCCCTTTCACAAGACACAAACACAGAGTTCTAGATAGTGGCTTGGTTATGTTGAAGAATCAGAGAGTTTAAGCTGTTAACTGAAAAGAAAAAAGTGGTCACTACCTCAGCTGATATTACTGTCAGCAATAATAGAAAGCTTTATGCTTTCAGACCATGTCATGGTCTTCATTAGCCACCTGACAGCCAGAGAAGTTCAGGGAGCAACTGCTTGGGGAAAGAAAAAAAGAAAAAAAAGAAAAAAAAAAAGAGGGAAGAATTGCTTTTCTGTTACTTATAATATATAATACAGAAGGCCCATTGCTGCATATAGTTCTATGGATGGTTTTATAATCAGGTTAGAAAAGCACTTTTAGTAGACTAGAGCACAGCTTTAACCTCCCCCAGTGTTAACTGGATGACAACAGATGGAGCAGATGGAATAGTGTCAGAGGCTGCAGGAGCAATCGGAATGTTGAAGTTGAAGAGTCCCTCAGGCGAGGTGTAGTTTACGTCTTGGGATTTCATTCAGGCTTAGTTGAACTTTTAAGACATGTGTTCCATTCTGAACTCTTTAAAAAAATATCAACAGGTTTGCAACAACTACCGTGCTGCTTCAGTCTGCAGCCAAATCATTCCTACTGCTTTGGTGACAGACAATCCAGGCAGATGATTTATTTGCTTATTGCCATTTTTCACAGCAGATTTTAGCAACTCATTAAAAAAAAGCACATTCCTCATAAAGCAGAATGTATTGAAATTTGCCATCTGCTTCACTCTAAGTATCTATATGGTTTGGTTGACATCTGGAGCCCATCGCTTTTGGCATTGGCTAATCCACAGCCACATGCCTTTGACTCCTCTTTTCCTGAATTTGGCATTGTTCTCTACAGGTTTGAAATAAAACCTCCACACCTCCTCACAATTGCTTTTAAACTTTTGGGCATCACTAGTGTCAAGAATGTGCTTCTGGAGTGTGAAATTAGAATATTAACAAGAGTGTGAATCTTTTCTTCACACCACACAGAGAAGCAAGGACACTGGCAGATGAATCCTCTACTCCAGAAATGTTGGCAGTTGAGACAAAATACCATGAAGTGGGTAAGAAATATATATGCTGGCATGTAACTGTCTGTTGCGCCCAGCCCAGCTGGCACACGCTGCACTCTGTGCACCAGCTGGTGGGAGATCAGCATCTCTCGTAGAAAAATTTAAGATCCCTATTACGTTTTTGGCATAGGCAACAGGGACTCACCTCTCTATCTTATCACCTCTTTCCTGCCTCTTTCCTGCTCTATGGGATCCCTTTGCAGTTTCAGTCCATTTTCTTGGAAAGAAACATCCACATGACAAAACCGTGGGTGCAGTAGCACCCAGAGGAAGTATCTGGATAGAGTCCAAGAACTGGATGGCATCTCTAGCTACTGTGCTGCCACCAGCTCTTCCACTCCATTTTGGTAAGCATTCTGCTGGATTTCCAGACATCCAGCAGCCTGCCTGCCACGCTGCCTGTCCAGAGATCCCAGCCCCAGGGCCTCTGTGCATGGCCCAGTATCGCACTCAAGTGCCAGCATCCCCTCGCTGCCCACGGGATGGAGAACCGATTTGCGCTTGCTCAGTGCGTTCCCCAGAACACCAGGTTCTTTCTGTGGTCCAGAGCTGGAAGACATGGAATAGCGACAGAAACCAGACATTATTTCTCTTGCAATATTGCCTTCCATGCTCATTTGTTATATAATGGTGCTACAGTGCAGAGAGGCATATACTTTCTGAATTATTGCTGTCAATCAAAGGCAAATCATGCAGTAAATTCAACAGTGACACAAATGACAAATAATTTTAAAGGAAAAGAGAACCAGGACTTTGCTGCCTACTCAGTACTTTTCCAGGAGACAGACAAAGGACTTCATATTCTTGTGCTGTCAGTCTTACACCTTTTATAAGCACTGACTTAACTAAGAAATCCTAAACCACTAGAGAGTGCTGATAAATATAGCAGCTATTTTATCTGCAGAAGAGCATTGCATATTTCATGTAGCCTGTTTAACGATGTTTTATCTATATTAACAGTATTTTCCAAGCAGCAACATACCTTTTGTGTCTCTCTCCCTGTCTCTTCCTTTCTCTCGCTCCAGAGGGCTAAAATGGTTATTGAGGGAAAAATGCGGTAGAAAGAGTAGTACTGGATCGTCACATGACATCACCTTATTTTAAGCAACTCTTAGTCCTATGGCTAATTAAAATTTCCTGTTGCTCTAACATTTCTGAAAGGAAAAAAGTTATATCAGATACCTTCACAACTGGATGTTAAAAGTTGTGTTGTACCAAATGTTTTATGCTAAAACCTTTTTCATTTAGACCTTTTAAAAAACTGTAAAACCTTTTACATCTAAGCAACAGAAAGTATTAGTCATGGTCTGAACTGGTTGCTATAATCAGTGTAGTGAGACAACAGTAGTTAGGTGTATAATTTATAATTTTTCATAATTTTAAGTTTATTGTATTCATAAGATGATATGCCCTTTCCTTTTTCCCATATTTATCAATCACATTGTATTACTCAATTGATCCAATTATCTATCTAGTATCAGCTGTGCCAAAAATAATTTACTATCTCGGTCTCAGCCTGTGATTCGTAATGAACACCTTCCACATGAAACAGTTAAGTTGCTTTTCCATTTTAATGAGTCAAATCTTTTAGGTATTCAGTTTTAAGAGATGAACAACAACTGCATTTCACAAAACAGTGCACAGTCCCTTTTGAAATTTCCTCTATGGTCTCATTCAATAAGAAAATATCTTTAAAGCAAAACCAATGCATTTCACACAGCTATGAAAACCATTTCATTTAGAAATAGCTTGTAAAAATAGAGGTCTTTATTCTGAACGTTATCTAAATTAATAGTGTCTGAAAGTAATTATTACTAAACCCACGATGTTCCTTACCTAATAACCTCAGTCTGTTTTCCTAGTGAAAACTGCCCTGCTCATAAAGGACACAATCACAACAGTGTGCTATTCTACCCTTGGCAAGCTATGAACGAAGGTCATGGAGTCAAGGACTAGAGAGATGTGTGTTTCATGCAGGCATCTTCCTGCTGGGTTTGAGGTGCCCCAGAATCATTAATGTGGGGAATTACGTTGCTTCAGGCCATACCATGAGTTTCCGAACTTTTTTTCAGATTAATCAATTTTAATTAAATGAATTACAATAAGAGTAAATTGTAATTCATCTACAACTCTGTGACAATGCAAATGATTATGCAAAGAAATCTATAAGGGCTTCATTGTCATGTAACACATGACATACACAAAACACCACATCCAAATAAAACTTGTCTGTAATGGGAAATTTTGTTGCAATAAGAGTTATGATACATGTAAGGAGAAGTCCTGTTAGACCAGTATGCAAGGGATTATACAGGTACGGGATGTGAAATAAGCTACATCAGTGTGAGATCTAACACATTTAGTAGCAGTCCTATAGCGGTAAAAATACATGGACTAATACATCATACATGAACTGACATAGTTTTACAGCTTTCACCCTGTAAGCCAGTCCTGAAACACTGCTTGTACCTGATGATCTTCATATCAGCAATCACAAAGAGGGCTTCTTCATTCATTTGCAACGGATTCCATGAGTACCGTACATTAAATATACATATGTATTGAATTAAAAAAAATGCTAGGAATTTTCTTGCATCATGTTTTAGGATAACTTTTTAGAACATTATGTTCCAGTCACTGCTTTCCACTATGTCACACCTGCTTATGCCATTTTTGACATGTTACACTACACAACCATAATGCAAAGTGACTTATCTAGTGTAACACAAAGTGAGGCATTAACAAATGTATAAATAGCTTTGAGAGGGAATCAGATTTAGCAAGGAAATCTTGATTACATCAGACAGTTGAGATTTTGATAGACTTTTAGTCAGTTTGCAACAGAAGTCTAGAAGTTTGCATTATTCAGTGCAATTTAATATGAATTACAAGATGAAAAATGTAAAGAGACATTCTGGTAAAACTCTGTGCCAGAATATGCAAGAAACATGGGAGCTATTTTTATGGACATTACATACCGAATTCAAAGAACAGAAAAGACCAAGTATCTAGAGACTCATGTCATTTAACAGATCATGGCCCAATGCTGAAAATATTTAAGCCTATGAATAATTTAACATATTAACAGTTAAGATAATATATGTCAGTTATTCTGTTCATGTTGAAGACGCTAAGCAGGTAAGTGCATGTAAGCGTGTGTGGACAAAGCATAATTAGTCTCTTAGGGTTTTTATTGTCTAAACTGTTTTCCCCTTTACTTTGCAAAAAAGAACTTTTAGTAATTAGGAAAATAAAATGAAGTTTTAAAGTACGGAAATATATGAAAAGATGCTAAATTATGTAAGAACTACTGTATAGGAATATAGTTTGGCTCAATCAAATGAATATTCATAATTACATGGTTACTTTACTTCCATTTCTTATTTGTAACAAGTAATAATCAGAAAATTAAAGAAAGCTTCTTCTCCACATTCCTAGAATAAATGACTGTAAAAAGTGGTTGACAGAAAGAGTAAAACTTTCCATGAAAAATACTTTACAAAAATAGCTAAATTTAAGCAGAATAAAACTTTGATGAAGAGTTTCCTTACCTTATTTACCTTATTGTAATAAGGTAAATATGGAAATACTATATCTTATGAGTTCCATGGCGTAATTGGAAGCTATCTGGAAAACATATACATAAGGATACAATGTTAATATAAGCAACCTTTACATTGCTGCCCTGTGATTTAAGACTTTTTATTGTGCTACACTAGTACTTCCATTACATAGTTTTGGATGAAGAATACCTAATACTTTTAGAGCTTTTCCTTGATTACTCCAATATGCTTTACAGGAAAACATAAATTCTACCAGTGAACGTACGGGAAGCCAGCATGTCCTATTCAGATCTGAATTCTGAAATGTTTTTAATTTATGTAACATGGCAGTGGTATTTCCATCTACTGAAAATTACACATATATTTCTGCAATGAACCGCTCAAAAGTGACTCACAGCAGTTAAGAAGTGGAGGAACATGTGCTCTTAGCACGATTCTGGCATTGTAGTTTTTGAGATACATTATAATTTAAATGGGGGAACATTTCTGCATTCATTACCGGAGCTTGCTTTTTGCAACAGGCTTGCACACATGTAAATTCCAACATAGACTGGAATATAAGTTAACACTGGAACACAGATTAGCAACAATAGGGTAATAAAAAAAGAATAGGTTTAACTATTCTTTGTACCTAGAAATATTTCAGGTTTAGCAGTATGCTTGTGGTTTAGCAAAAAGAAAGTAACTCCAGAAAGCCCAACATCCCTCTTGAAAACAGGGGATTAGCTTTCTTACAGCAGAGTATTTTATCTGATATCAACAGTTAGTACATATCCAATACAATAGAGAATCAGACTGCATAAAAATAAAGCACAGCTTTTTTATAATTAAATAATAATGATAAATTAATTTTAATGTATTCTAATGCTTTTCCCTTTTTTTAGGTTCATGGGATTAGTTGACTGTCTCTGGCATACATAACAGTTGAGATATACGAGACAATCACTCATTTCCAAAGAGTAAGAACAACTGAGTTGATTAGCAGATGTGAGTGTGAAATGGCTTTCCAACTGATGAAAATTTTCAAGACATTAGAAAATAATTATTGCAAAAATGGATGACAAATAAAAATTGCATACATTTATATTAGACAAACTCTCAAGGAGACTTGACTGCACAGCAGTTAAAACATTAGATTGGTTTCTAAGTATTTCAGTTTTGATAATTTTGATTTTTTTCACTCTAACCCATACAAAATAAATCTACCTTTCAAATCTTGAAATGGAAATTTTGGTCTTCTTTGAAATATTGCTGAAATAACTAATTCTGTAAAACTTGAAGAGCAAAATGCTTTGTGGCTTATACTTTCCACAGATTTGTAA
Organism: Scopus umbretta; assembly: GCA_013400535.1. Taxonomy (NCBI): domain Eukaryota; kingdom Metazoa; phylum Chordata; class Aves; order Pelecaniformes; family Scopidae; genus Scopus; species Scopus umbretta. Next base: position 15,606 of record VZTL01082289.1, read on the forward strand.
ACGTTTCAGTTTTGACAAATAAATACCACCTAAAAAACCCAAACCAACAAACAAAACAATACCCTTGTAACACTTCTGATCAATTCTGTTAATCCATTCCTTTCTGGCAGAGAATTTTTTTCATATTCCGATTCCTCCCACATTCTTCCGCACAGCAGAATCTAAGTAAAGCCATTCTTTGATGTAATAGGGAAAACAAATTTTCTAAAGAAGACCCTTAAATATATTTTTCCAGTCATTCAGGCTGCCAAATCATTCTTGTAGGAAAAATGTTGTTACACTTTCAGGCTTTTGAGGGCAGAACTGGAGTGCTACAGTGCGACTGTAAACATTACGAAGTTCATCCTGTAGCAGTTAGATTCTACTTTATCTGTAGGACAAAAAATACCTTCTATATAGTCTTTTCATACTATCAGTTTTTAATTACAGGTCCCATCGGTTTCAAACAGGAGCTTTTAATTCCCAGGAAGTGGCTCTAGTTGATCCTGTTAAAGCAGGATAAACATTGAAGATTATTCTGAAACTCCATCATTTCCCAAATCCATCCCCTGCCCAGGTCTGACAAGCTGCATCAGGAGGAAATAAAATTTAAATCCACAACCCAGTTTTGCCTAAAAAGAACAATTTCTATTTATTTCCTTGAAATTTGAAACTACATAGGCAAAAAAAAGTGATGGCCCTCCAGAATCCCTGAAATGAGCATTAAGTAAGCAATATACGATTCCCAGTTGCAGATATCATCTTGGATTCATCTGAAGCCAGCTTGCAGTCATTCCTCTCTATTTCAAGCAATGACCTGAAAAACCCACACTAGGAAAGAAGTTGTCCAACTTTCCTTCTTGGGAGAGTAAAAGATAGTTCCAGAGGGTCATTCAGATTTCAGGTGGACTTTGAAGAGCGCAGATGACAACATGACAAGTATGGTCCCAATTAAAGTGCGGTAGAACAAAACCTGCTTCTTATGGTAAGAGGATGGTGACAACAATAAAGACTTTTCTTCTAACTGTGAAGATGGGGCTGCAGTAGCCAGAAAGAGCAGAATGTTAGGGGCTGATTCATTTAAAACAACCAGAAATACGAGGGAAAAATTGTGGCAGAATTCACACAGGAACACTACGCCACTGTTTTGCTGAAACATGAAACTTTTTTTAGTTCAGTCTGAAGGAGGGGGGTAATTAAGTGTCCTCGTGGTTTGTGCTAATGGAGAGAGGGGACTGGTTAGATTACGGCTGTGTGTTTCTGTTAGAGGCAGATGCACAAAGCCAGCAGGAAAATTATAAAACAAAAACACAACAAATCTGAAAAGCTGTGATATTACTGTATAGGCTTTTCTGGCATGGAGAGAGTGAAGAGAGCATCCTTGGCACTGCCTGGAAAGAGCCTAAGAACCACATGGAGGGGAGAAGCTTCGTGGTTTTGTTCTGCTATTTTGGCAGAAACGGTGTTTTGTCTGGAATTTCTGTAAATACACAGGGTTTCATTCAAAAGCAGCTACTTCTTATCACCATTATTTCTTCCTCATGAAAACAATCCCTGAGACCCTGAATTCTGTTAGAATTGCAGAGCCAGAGGAGATGAAGTGTCTTCCTATTCATGTGCGTATAGTTACACACACTTTCATATACTTTACATTGTATTGAAACTGCTACATTCTAACTGCAATATATTTTAATCTGTCATTTAAAATGTACAACTAAAATGGGAGCACTGCATCATTTTCTCTGTAATATTGTAAATGCTCTTACTTTCACTTTTTAAAGCACAGTGAGGCCCAGGACACTGTACTGTAACCTTTAGATTTCTTTAACACATTCAAATAGGAACTGGAAACACTTCCATAGCTATGCATGCTATTAAACACTAACCTAATATTACAGCTGAGTACACAAGTAGCAACAGTACAGAGAATAAATTTTGATGTGCTTTTTGTTGAAGAGGGTATGACTAAGAAACAATTTGGGTTTTAGGCACAGAATTCATATTTTTAAAGTAGATTTGCTGACAGTTATTTATTTAAATCTCTTAACAATAAAAGTACAATGCTGTATTATTCCCATTTCCTGTTTCTTTAAAATACTCTAAAGTAAACAGACTCACAAACAGATGCAAATATATGTAGCAACGTCTGGTTATTTACTGCCCTTCTCTGAGGTGGTACAGGTAATAGGGCAAGATGAATGTTTTTTTAAGCAGTCTAGTACAATTACACTGCCAAAAGCATCATATGCTATATTAAGGTGAGCATTGAGGAAAAATTATGCTAAAGCTCAACACATGTAGTTCAGCAGTCATACAAATTCGATGTAGAGCTCTGTCTGTACAGCATGTTACATTTCTGATTTTGAAACATACCGGAATAGTACAAGACTCATTTTGTTTCCCATTTCAACATATTCCCTTGAAATGAAAAAATCACTTGGAGCAGTGTCCAAAACTTTTGACACCTATACCTTTGTTTCCTAAGAGGCTGAAAAGGTAGCGCAAGTCACAAAATGAACTGTTTATTCCCAATGAAATCTCTGACTATTTAGGGAAAACACAACCCCATCCTTCCCCAAAGCTCCCAAAGGACCACTTCAAACTGGAAATACTCCAAGATGCTTGATAACATGCACAGCTCAAACTTAAGTGCTGCACGCCTTAACTATCCCCCGTCTGTTTTGCTGCCTCATGGGAATTCCCAAGCAAATGCAGCCTGTCTGACGCTGCCTGACGCTGCCAAGTGAGAAGCCTGGCGTAGACAACTGCCACGTGCCAGTGCAGACAAATACTGCTCATCTGTGGCTTGGCTGCACACCTGTGGTGGCATTCACATGGCATGATTAATATTACTGAACAAATCCAGTGATTTAGTCTAGGTAAGGCTGAGGAGTACAAAGCTCTGTATCAGTTCACTGGTGTGTTTGACCAAAAACAATCCCTGGCAGAACATACCCTCCCTCGCACTGGAAGCTTCCTGGTGGTGCTGTTGCACTTTGCTGGAAAAGCTCCGATTTCCAACTCAATGAGAATGCTTTACAAGGCATTTCTCATTTATGGTAACAGTAGGAGAGAAATCAATAGCACATTCACAGCTGATCCCCAGCAGCTCTCATTCTTCCTATTCTAAAAAAAATAAAAAATAATAAAATAAAGTGCTGAGCAGTTCCTCAGACTGGATAACTTAATTATCTAATACTAGTCCCAATTACAGAAGGTTTAAAAGGTGAACAGAGCCCAGTCTCCCAAGCCACAGAAATTTTGTATTCCAGTTTATGTCAGGGATGAAGAACACCTCACGTCATTGCATTTTTAAGCCACATCCACCTTGAGGAAGTTGTATACTGTTATCTTAGTGTCAGTACTTGTTGGTTATGCTGCTAGTCAACTGATGTGAGGCTAGGGTAAACCTTAGGCTCTGCCCCAAGGTTAAGCTTGTGAGTGGGTGTATGTACACACCACAAATTGTTGTGTCTATATTAGGATGTGAACTTCTGTTAGCTAACATGTATTGTCTTGGTAAGGACAGGACTTATTCTCCCTTCCTGTATCCCAGTTCTTATAGCCCATCTCCATCTTTAGGTATTCTGGAGCACATTGCTGCATAATCCACTGACACTTCTTCTGAGCCCCATCGCAAGAGAAATGTCACCGCATTTCTGTTTTGCACAGAAATTGAGTTCTGCCAGCAGAATTTCTACAGATTCCCAAAACACCAATTATCAGTGTGTCCTCATCTGTGTGGGGTTTATTTTTCTTTTTGAACAAAGCAGACATAGATGGCTGCTCACCTCAGACAATTCATAGTTTTCTCTGCTTTCAGAGTATAGACAGATGTGAACTGTTACAACAGAGGGATTGTGCTATAATTCTTCTCCTTTATACAATTTGATCCCAGAGTACAATGTACTGCAATTCTTCTTTATATCTATTGCACCACCTAGAAATCCCAATTGATTATGAACATTTGTTCTATAGGGTGTTTTATAGCCCCCTATTAAGAGATCCCAGTCCTCTGAAGCCAGAAATCTTAATGGTCAAGCGAAAGCTGTATCCCCAATTTATAAAAGAAGAACTAAGTTACAGAGCACCTCAGTGACTTCCTAAAATCACCCTCAAGGACCGTGATAGGCAGGAAGCTCTAAACTTGGTTTCTTAATCAAGAAACATCTTTGACTTTTTAAGAAAAGTCATCTTGTGTGGTCTGGCAACTTGAGGAGTCTGGTTTTAGAGAATTTCCAGTTGATGGCTCTGAGTGTGAGAAACAAGATTTGTTCCCTTCCAGTGGCAAAATATGCAGTTCATGCATACAGGGATGCGTGATGTAGCTTCTCTTGACATTACCTGGCATAAAGCCATTTGTGCAGTAGATGCAAAGCAAGAAACTGAGAAAACTTGAAAAAATTCCAAGAACTGTGACATGAGAAGAAGGGTGGCAACAGGGGAGTGAATGGAGGGACCCACAGAACACAGTGCCAGACGCACAGGCATAGCCTCCAGGAGTGAATGTGCCTGGGTGACCCCGTACCAGCTAGCAGCATACCCCGTGCTCCGATGGAAAAAGAGGAAGCTGTGTTCTTGCAGCTATGGGACAGGGGTGTTTTCCGTTCAGTGCGAGGACAGAGTTAGAATCGTGAAAGCAGCGGAGCGGACATTGCACTTGGCAATGAAAAGAATTGTCTTGTCCAAATTTAGTTGGGTTTTCTGTTTTTTCCTTCCCCAGAAAAGAACAGTCTGTGCTTAAGCCCATTGTAAGTAATTCTTTTAAACAAAGCGCTAAAGAAGAAAATTCAGTTATAGCGAATCTTCCTGGAAATAGTTTGATCTCTGAAACTTTCCATCTTGAGTAAAAATAAGTTGAAAAAGTTGATTTTATTTATGCGTGGTGACTCAACAGAGCGGTCGGTAGCGCACGCTGTCCTGGAGGACAGCCTCCTCCTCTCGGCTGCTCAGAAGAAAGCCTGGCTGGACAAGAGCCGGGGGAGGCAGCGCTGCCGCCCCCCCGCAGGAGGGAGGCCGGGGCTGTGCCCCAGGGAGCTGGGCTGCCTCTTGCCGCTGCTCGCCACGGCTGGAGGGGCATGATGCTCCGGGCGGGTGTGCGGGACAGCGCAGGGTCCTCCTGAGGACTGAGGAGGAGTCCTTCTACGCACACTGAGGAGGGACCAGGCCACCGCGAAGCCAGTGGGGCAGGCGGGTGGGGAGAGCTCGGCCGGCTGGCCGGCGGGCTGGGGCTGCCTGGACGCCGGCCCGGTGCCCCGCCGCGGCACGCCTGCCACCCCTTCCTCTTCCCCGAGGCCCCGTCCGTCTCCGGGTGCTG
>VZTL01082293.1:0-12005 GCA_013400535.1 Scopus umbretta
GGCAGGGGGAGGGGAGGAGAAGGCATTATTTTAAAATAAGTAAATGCAAGGAGAGTAATGATGATGAAAAATTACTTCAATGAATATTTGTTTGATGTGAGAGTGTGGTGCTCTGCTACTGAGATAAAAGTAAGATGATCAGCTGGGAAAAATGTATGGGAAAAATACAATGAAAAATGACAGTCTTACATTAAATTTGTGAACTACACCAAAGCAGAGAAGCAACAAAGGAAATGGCACTTTCAGGACACCATCAAAGTCAGTAGGGAGCATTTGAATCAAGGCCAAAAGGACAGATATCACTGTTGCCTTCAGCTTTCACCCTGTCATCAAAGGAGGACACCCTATGGTTCACTTTTAAGGGAAACCTACTGCAAGGTTGTGCACGTTGTCTTACCTCTTTTGTTCCTTTAAAAGAACATTAAAAATAGCATTTACTATAAAGAACGAAGCTGGGAGTCCTGAGTGACACTTCTGAACAGGATTGTCAATTGTAAATGGTGGACCTAATTCTCATGTACACTAATGGTAGCAATAGAAAGGGGTCATCACCTTGGTTTAATGTAGATTTGCAACCACTTTCATCCTCTACTTTCAAAAGAGAGAAAGCCTTTAAGTGAATGACAAGAGTCCTGATATGCTTTAGGTCAGCATGCTACAATGAGTGGTTCTTCGATTGCCACTGGCATGCAAATAATTCCCAATTATAATAAAAAAAAAATTAAAACCTATGTGCCTTAATTTCCACATGTGTATACAAGAAAACAGAACAAGCCTTGAAAATATGGGAGATTAACTTGCAAAGTTAACTTAAACATTAAGAGTTCAACCTAATTTTTGCGGCTTTAAATAAAGACATTGTGGTGATGCAGAGCAGAAATGTTCTTGAACTGTTTCTTTTTTAAGGCTACTTTTTTTTTAATTAAAGAGATTTAATTAAATTAAATTAAAGAGATATTGAGATAAACTGCTTACCATACCTTTGCTGTAAATACAAAATCTTGAGTTTTGGGAATAAATGGGTAACAAGAACAAGGCACACTGGAAGGGGGTGTGTGCATGCTTGTGTAGAATGATTCAAATCACTCAATTTTCATTAAGAACAAACAAACACTGAATATTTGAGCATATTTTAAAGCCAAATATTATGTCTGATGCAGCATGCCTCTGTAGCTCCCTCTGTGTAGACCAGCCTTATAGCTTTCAAACCAGAATACAACTCTCTCTTCCCAGGTTGCCAGTAACCCTTAGGCAATGCCACCAATGATTTTTGTTACTGTTTGAATAACAGTAAAAAAACCAGTATAAATCCTTATAACCAAGAAGCTATCAAAGATGTAACAGACCACCATTATGAGACCACATACCACATCACTTGCCTCCCTTTCCTTTTTCTGTGTGGTGTAGATGCAGTCTACAGTGATGAAGTGTCTGAAATGAATTAAAGGTTTGGCACTTTTCACGTGTTATGCAGATATATTTCCCCTGTTACTACATTCTTCACCACACATTAGGTGTTAGAATGCACAGCACATTGCAGGCGAGATGGGTGGTGTTTCTACAAAAATAAAAACCGTGAAATGGAGATTTTTTAATGATTTAGAATACAGCATATTTTTGGATTGTACAGATAATCTATGAGACTCTCTTAAAAATAAAAAAGCAACAAGTTCTGCCTTCTTCTTTTTCTACTTATGCTGTAACGATTTAAATTTCTCAAAGCATATGGTGAGAATCAGAATTATCCCTTCTCCACCTACTACTCACAATTTCTTGCCTACTGATTTCAGCACCTAATCTATAGTGCTAAAACCAATTAGTGATACATCAAAGGTTTTTGCAGTTGTAAATTTTGGACCACTACAGAACATTAGCACATGAGCTCCTCATTATAGGCACAGATACATGTGATCTTTGACCCATGTGATAAAAGATACATTCAAAATATGTTTTCTTTGGCAACCCTACAATCTCCTAATTGAGGGAAAAAAGCTAATTATATAGTTCTTTGCAAGGCTGGAATCTGCTGTAATAAGGAATGTACACAAAAACTAAGTTGTAAATGAGAAAGGCTAATTTAACTCTTTCCTTTTTTTTCTGAAATTTTTGCTTTCTAAAGTTGTACAAAGTTATTTTTCACAAACCATATTCTCTAGTGAATGGTTTGAGGTTTCAAGGAGTTTACCGGATTAATATTCTGAACAAAACTTCAGTCCCACAGAAGTGCTTAGCTTTTGGCACAGAGCAGCCCCACCAAAGTCAGTGAAACTAAGTCAAGCCAGCTAAAATTAAGCATCAAAGCATAAATTAGTAAATGCCATGTTCTCCTGTTGGCTGGTTCCCAGGATGCCTCCCCTATTTGCATGAAGTATGTGGACCTAAAGCAAGTGATGAAATCAGTGGTGAAGCAGCATATTGTATGCTTTACTGCTCAGACTACTTGATAGGCTATTCTTTTTCTCCTGCCAGTCCCCATCCCTTCACAAAGTCCTCACATAGTCAGATATAAAAATAACAAATGGAACATTGCCATTTTATATTAGATCACGAGGAACACTTATTTATAGTCCTTTTCTTCCCCGGAGAGGTATTTTTCCATCCTTTGGAACCTGTGCCCAAGCCCAGCGGGTATCAGCCTGAGTTACCTTCAGCAGTGCATCAAGAGAGAAATAAAAATTGCTTGGACCTGACAGGGTAATGTGATAGACTGGACATGTTTCGTGTGAGCTGTGGCAACCACACTCCAAAGTGGGCTGGGAGGGAGCGGGGGGGCTGTAAAGTCTGCCCTCTGTTTTTTCCCTCTGCTTCCCAAGGTGAAGAAATGGGGTCTGCCTTAGGACAGAAAAAAAGAGGGTGAAGGGAGAGGGGAGGGGAGAAGGAAGAGGAGGAGAGGGAGAGGAAGAAGGAGAGAGGAAGGTACAGAGGGAAGGAAGGCAGGGAAGGAGGAAGGAAAGGAGGGGAAAGAGAAAGTCCTTCTTCCTCCTGCCCATGAAATCTCTTAGTCTCAGACTAAGCTGCTTAGATTGGCCACTGAGACAAACATTTTAATTTCACAGTATCACAGAATCACATTGGAATTTCCAGCATAAGTAAAAACAATATCTAATCTGCTCTGTACCAGAGAAGAAATAGAAGCCCTTTGCTACAACTGTAACACTTTACTACAAGAATTACAGAAATCTGTTGGAGGTTTTTTCACTCTTGAGAAAAGTTTTCTAAACACCAGTTGCAGGATATTGCTCCCTACACTGTAGTTTCTTTGGGATGGAGGGTGCAGAGGTTTCTGTTAACAGATGAGGTTGGATTCTCATTTTTTCCAAATGCTGATTTCATTGATGAAGGGACACCACCAGAAAAAAAGGATAAAATTTAAAGGTACTAAAGCTATTTCTGAACTAGTGTTCATATCAGATTAATTCCCTTTTTCAGTTTTTGAACTATAGTAGTGCTCTTGAAAGTAGCCTTTGGGGTACCGTCAGGTGTTCCACAACTCCTTTTCCTAACTACATCTCCCACACTTATCCTGATTAGCAACACAGGATGCCTTCCACATTGCCTATTTTATCAACTAGGGTTCTTCATGTCTCAAGAAGGTCCAGAAAAGAGTCTCTCTGGTATAATTAGGGTCACCACAGTTCGAATATCACTGGTATATGCTGGTGAAGACTGTAGGTGAGTCAATATTGGGATCCTTTTTCTGGATTGCTACTCCCCATCTATTGAAAGCCCCAAATAGGACTTCTGAAATACCTACATTAAAGCACAATTCAATAATCTAATCTCTTTCTCCATCTCTCCTGCCAAATGGCACAGAATAAATCTAATTCAAAAATTATTTCTCTGGTTCAGAGGCAGACACACAGATTTCTATATTCCTCATCCTTTTTCAAGACACCCACTTCCTCTAAATTTCATTTTCTATCCATGCAATAAAAAATGAAATAACTTTGATTTCTTTTTTACTTAATTCTTTTTTTTCTCTATGACATGACAGTGAATAACAACTTATGCCAAGAAAACAATTACATAGCACCTCTGTATTGATTTGTTTAATTATTTCTCTTTACTCAAAACAAAGTTGTTTGCTTGGACATTAATGGCAATCAGAATGGTTTGTGTACCTGTTTTACCATTCACTTCAATGTAGTTAATTATTTCTTAGAACAGATACCTGAAGAAAATTCTGACTTTCAGATACCTTTGTGCCTAGTGGACCTCCACACCTCAGCCAGGAGCCTGGATGGACACCTGGATAGCTACTTGCACCAAAGTCTCATGGTAATCAAACATTTAAGTATTTCTGAAGTTGTGAATACCAGACTGAGCTTGAATTTGGAAATGTTATGGTCCCAGAGGATGGTGCAAATAAGTCTTGCACAGCTTTGCTACACCACACGCAGCACCTAAGCAGACACCTCTGTGTGTATTAGTTTGTGCTGTGCAACCCTACCAGTTTGCACGGAGGAAGCTGACAGGTATCCACATGGTACCATGCACACATTTAGGTATCTTACTCAGATGGAGGAAGGTACCATCTCGGAGCAAGTTTCACAAAATGAACTTTTATCTGGAGCTGAGTGTGTAAACCCAGACAGTCAAGTACTGCCAACCTAGGAGGAGCAAGCTTGCCAGCTAGCTGTAGCAGGGAGCACTTAACTGAGGCAGAGGTCACCAAATTTGTCATTTTTCTTTGCCTGAAAGAACTGGAGCACAAATCTCTTTCAATCCCAAAAGACTGCCCTAATCACCATGCCGTAAAATATTTATTTTAGTTTTCTTCTGATGAAAAAAACTAGTTGCCATCACTAATGCATTAGGCAATGTCATGTTGGTATAAGTAAATGTTGAGTGGGGCAAATGAGCAGAATAGTTGTATGCCCAGTGTGGACAGAGCATCTGCGTCCCAGTGCTTCTCCTGACCCACAGGGGAGTTTTATGCAGCAGACAAGGATCGTATCAGAGCACAACAGGGTAGGCTCCCATCTGAAGAGAACCATGACTTCTAGATCTTTCTAACAAAAAATGTTTTCCAGTAGAGAATTTGCTATGTGGGGCTCATCTTTTCTCATTCTGGTTGGACCCCACAGGTGGGGGGAGTTGAATGATGAACGAGCTGGGCAGATCAGCCAAGGCTGCGCCTCTTGGGTGGATGTCCCTGGGTGGTACCCTCAGGCCAGGTCAAGGGCTTTTCACATCTACTTTTTGGATTTACAGCTCCAAGAAGACAAATAGGCAAGAAAGCCACCCCTGTGAATCTAGCCTGTTACTGTCAGCTGGGATTTGCAAAGTCACAGTGAAAGGAAGAGGCAAATCAGGATGCTCAGCTACCTCCACTTTTCCCTTAGTCATTACTCTCCGCTGCCCAGTACCAATTCCTGCTTCTGACTCACGGGTTGTTGCTGTGGCTTGCCTGGGGACCTTTCGGGATGAGCTGACACAACACAACAGATGGTACTTACACTGAAAAATATTATTTAACTTTATTGTGGCCAATAGTTCCATGTAAGTATGTTGCTGTCAAATGAATTCCTTGCCATCAAAACAAACAAAAGTGGGATCTTAGAGGCCCAAAATTACTTGTGAATTGAAATGTTTATCTATTTTCAAACCATCTGCCTCACATATTCAGTTTCTGTTTGCTCAGTCTTATAAGATGAGAAGGAGGGAGAGAAATCCAATGACATGAAACACTCATGACCGCTGTAATGAGGCAGTGTTTAACCAAATAAAAAATTTAAACAGAGCATAGCTGCACTGAAGTTCATTCTAAAGCTATAGCTTGCAAACTTGGAAAGTATCCAAACTAGCCTTGTGTCCTTGCTTGAGAAACTGAAATAAAACTGTAACATAGATACATGCGTGCACACACACATACACAGAGATATACACATCCAAGTAGAAGGATATTCTTAATGCAAAACATATTCTAAATATATTTTGTTGACACTGGTTAAACATGTAACATTCACATTTTGAAAGGATTGTAGTGTTATTTGTTACATTACTTAATTTGTTACATTTCTTAATTTTCTTAGATCTCCAACACAGCACTTTCCTTCTATTAAGATATACTTCCATATATATTCCCTCTTCCTCTACAAATTACCTCTTTGTATTTAATTGGGTTTTATATGATAAAAAATTCTCTTTAGGTAGATCTTCTACATTAATTTTTCTGTTTTAATGACATAAACTGTGTAGGTAGATCTTAGATATTAATTAGTTTTCATTAAATTAATGGAAAAAAGGCAAAATATATTTAAAATATAAGCATGGCAAATCCAGAATCTGGGCAGCTACCAGTAAATAATAGCTCTGAACTCAATAAAAAAGAAAAAGATCCTGAAGTTTGGTTACACTGGAGATTAACTGCTGTGCAAAAGCTGAAGAAGATATAACCCAAGATTATTATTTCAGCAAATAATGCATTCAGCCCAGTTATAAGAACAGATCTGTTCATTTTCATACAGAATATCACAGCCCAATTTTTTTAAACTACAGTCTTCTTTCTGCACTTCCATATTTCCATCAGAGGAGCCAGGCTTTTTGTTGGTTTTTTGTTTTTGTTTTTTTTTAATCAGGTGTAGCTGAGCCTATTTAAACTCAATCAAGTCCACAGGAAAATCTAGCAATGCCCCTTGTTTTTCTCAGCTAGGGAGACTGACCTGGAAATTGGAGATACCATTTGGAATACTTGCTGGAGTTTAATCTCCTCAGCCACATCTGTTTCAACCAGTACCACGGGGCAGTGCCAGGCTCACAGCAGTGTCACCTGGAGAGTGTGTCCATGGGGGCATCAAAGGGAACACGTATCCCGATGGGATGTGAACTCACATGTCCTCTTTCTCCTCTCCTATAGATGAGACACCAGTGTCATTCCCCTGCTCCAGGGGAGTTATTTCTTATTTTCCCTGGTGTAAGAGAGCCATCAGTTCCTATGCCACCTGTGGCAAGGACAATTGATTATTTTGGACATTTAAACCCCTTCTCCTTCAGCAACACTTCTCAGCATTTTCCAGGGTACCTTGAAAATGTGATGCAGCTGGGCTTTCCACCAGCATATATAAGCTTCACTTAATAAAGCTGAACAAACTAATTACAGCCAGGAAAAAAAAAAGTTTTATATGCATTAGCATCCTTCCCTGATCCCAAATTAGCTGTTATTTAAAATTCTTCAAAGAGTGATTTTGTAAACATACCAGCCTGTAGCTTGCTCAGGAGAGAGTTGTTCAATTTTTTAAATTATTATTTTTATTCATAATTTGATATCAGTTTGGTGGGTCTGATCCTCTGAATCACATGGTTGTCTTTCTGCCCAAGACTCCCTGACTTGCAGTGGGGCTTTCAGCTCATCGCAGAAGTGTGTTGCCACCCATATTTGTTTAAATAGATGTTCACATACATTTGCACCATTCTTTCAATGAATACTTTTAGAGGCAAAACAGTTGGGAGAACCCAAATGGCACTCTCTGAGTTAAAAACCAGCTTCTTTTCCGTTTTCCTTTGTCAGCTTGCCAAGGGGGCTCCTCAGCAACACCTGTGGGGCATTTGCAGACCCCAGGGCTTGTGAAAGTCATAGCTCAGTGAGGACCAGCGGTCTCTGAAACAGTAACCTTCACCCCTCCCAGCCCCAGGCTGCGCAGCAGTTCCCCAGCTTGTTTTGGTAGGAAATGCCAAAACTGGAGAGAGAGGGCAGAGGGAGTACCATAGCTACGAGACGAGGATACACCAAGTTTTGAAGAAGAAGGTTCCTCTGCAAATCACTTCTCTCCCCAGCTGTAGCTGCAAACAGTGTGCAATCAAATACAAAGTTAGTTAGCTTGTTTGCCTACTTCTCCCAGACTCCTGCTGTGTTTACTCAGCTGCTCTGGTGATTTGGTGATTTCTCCTGAGACCGGGCTCCACTCACTCGGACCACTAGAGGGCTTGGGCTTGCTCCCAGAAAGAACTAAAAATCTGCAGAATTCCTCTTTTGTGTTTCACCTACACATGTACAAATAAAAAGTGATACCTATGAGGCATGTCTATGTTTTCTTCTCTTCGTTAAAGGTCTGCCTGGATATTTCGCTCAGTGCAATCCTTTGGGATAATGAGCATGGGAGACGTACACCTTCACTCTGTGGAAAGAGAGCTCTGCATCTTTGCAGAGACCTGTCAGGCAAGACCAATACCCACAGACTTCTTATACCTCTGATCATCACTGGGATTTAGGGGATCTTAGAAGTAGAGATTTTGTGGGTTTATCATTCCTGCTATATATCATAAGCTTAAGAAATCTTGCTTAAATTGACTCACTTTTGGAGAACAAAAAAATCTGATTTGAAAATAAAGGCAGACCAGAATCATAAACTAATTCTAGTACTGTATGTGCACTGAACCACACATGAGTTTATCCTCCATAGTTAAATTTGGTGTTAATAGTCAAACAGGTGTGACTTATACATATTTTACACGCTAAGGATCTAAGCAAGTTAAAGGCTTCAGTCCCATTTTTTTTTTCCTGAAATACCTCTATGGTCAAAACAGTAGCGACCATTATCAACATGGATAAAAAATACAAAAATATTTAAAACTCTTAATACATTTGCTAAGGGATTATTTTCTTAGTTTGAACCATTACTGCAGCAGGGCCATTAAGAAGCTAAGCTAATACTGCTTATGGTAGCATTCCAATTCACAAGAAGAAAACATGTTATAAGGATGAGCTCCAATAAAGGGTGAAAGTGCCAAAAGTAAGACTGGGTAGTTAAGTGCTTAAATCTAAAAATGACACAAACTAAAATCCATCTGTGACTTCCTTTTTGACCGCAGCTTCTCCCAGATATTTACGGCTGTGTCCCTCTTCACACTCAGACTCCTCCTGTCCTTGCAGCTAAAGTTTTATCCCCTTCTATCCTAAACCCAGTTGGGATCCAGAAACCACCCAAGCTTCTCATCCCAGTACCATCTCAAGTACTGGCAGCCTCTGTCTTCTCCCTTCGTCTACATTTCTTAGCATGCTAATTAGCCTTGACCACCACCTCCACTCCATAGAGTGGCAACCTCCAAGTCTCTCTCGGTCTAAGACACATCTACTCAGCTTATCAGTTCCTGACTCCTTGCCCCAAAGTCGCAGTGCTCAGAGTCCTAGCAAACCTAGCAAACCTTTCAGTCCTTAGTTCTTTGCTGCTTTCTCAAAATCCCCATACCTGTAGGTCTCTCATAATTTTTCTCTCCTTCAAACCAGCTAGTTACAGACTTCCCCCCAGAAAGCCTACAGTTGCGTTGCTTTCCTGCTTGTCCACCTCAGTTGTGACCATGTAACCTTGTCCTGCTGTGGTGGGCATCTTCGTGCTGTCTGGATCCTGGGTGCCAATGGAAGAGTCCTGGACTGTGTGAAAGAAATAACCTCTAACTTGATTGAAAATGAACAGATTTTTAATAGAATGGCAAAAGTGTACAAGACTAACAGATTACTGGCAATGAAAGCATGGGAGGCCTACTGCTTCTCAAAAGAAAATACACAAGATTTTAATAAGGAAAAATGATCCTTTTTCTTGCCTTGTTTTTAGAAAGGCTAATGTATCTGGCTTATGATTTCCAATTAGATAAGTTAACTTAGTAAGAGACAATCCAATACATTTCTCTAGAAATGCAGACATGCAAAGACATGCATGTACAATAGTCTGTTCAGTGATGGGTACTTTTTATACAACATTTCTGATATTCAAACTCTGCCTTGCCATCCCCTTTCTGTCCTTATTCCTCTCTTGCTTCATTTTTGCTTTGCTGCTTTTTTTCACCTCATCCTCATGCAGGTTCTTTCATGACACTGGTGAAAGTCTACCAGTCCTGCCAGTCACTCTCACTTTCTGCTTTCAAACTGCTCCTCATCTTTCACCTTTCTGCTCACTGGAGGCTCCTACAGCCCCCTCTTCCACTTTCTTAACGAACACAAGCTACCACAATTTGCCCAGGGCAGAGTAGGACTGTAGCAGTCTAGCAGAGTGACGATGTTTGGTTGTGAGCTCTTGAAGACAAGGACTGTACTTGTGTTTCTCAGATGTGTTGAAATTACTTTGCCACCTACATAATGCTTAATAAAAGGAACAGTGGTGTCAATACACCTTCCTTTGCTTCCTTTTCTGTAAGCTATTGTTGTTTATATTACATTGCTAACATAGAGTTTACAGCATGATTTCTGTCTTTATTGGATTGAGACTCATGACTTTTTCAGCACCATTGATATAAATGATGTTATAAAATCAGAAGAAAAAAACCTCTCCAGTTCCATGAACGGAGTCCAAAGCATTTTATTCCAGTTGTATTTATTTCAGTTATTGCTGACAGTTATTTCAGTAACAGGACTGTTACCTGGAGTGTAACACGGCCAAAATGAGAGTTTAGAGGCCATCAGCAATATTTTGGCTTTCCTTTGCTTTTTGCATAACCGTTTAGGTAAATTCATCAAGTTTTATCACATATAGATGAGGACCTCTTGTAAGAATATACATATTAGAAGAGGTTTCAGAATAAATTACATATTATTAAGCATCCTTGGTATGCTTAAATTAAAACTACATATATACTTTTATATAAACACATACAGAAAATTGTGTTTGTGGAAGTGAGACACAAGTAGTGATTGGATCCAGCTTTCTTAATTTTGGATAGTTAACATATAGGGTCTCTCTTCTCCTGTTTACAGCTTGAAAAGAAGACTTCCTGGCAAAATTTTTGCATTTAATGGCATTTTATTTTGATTTTGATTTTTATAAACACTTTCCCTTCTCTCTTAGTTCTTTGATATCTGCTGGTACAATATATGCCTTAATTTTCTCCATAGCTCTTAAGTATCAGGATTAACAGGGAAAAATGTGTTTCCTTGCCAGAAGAAAAATTGCTTCTGACCTGAATTTCCTTCATTTTTATGAAATCTCCCCAAAGAAAAGGCTGCATACATTTATATTTTCTCATAGACAGGGCCCTATGCACTCTTTTCTTGCAAAACTGAGGAATTTAACAGGACTTTTCTTCTTGTAGAATGCTATCATCGTCTAAACAAAAAAGAATTTTCGAAGTGCTTGAAACCATAGCATAGACAATTGGAGACTTCTGATTTTTGGACCCACTGATGATTAATTAAATGTCAGACTACAAATGTCACTAATGGTTGTTTTAGCAAGACATACGCGATTCATGTGCTTATTCCATTACAAGCTTCCCACACTTGATAACTGCTGAAATGCCCCTATCTCTGTTGCCAAAAGTTCCACCTTTCTACTTCGTCCACCAGCTCATGAGAAGTAAATTTTATTAATACATACTTTTAAAATACAATGCAGGGTAAATGAAATGTAATATGAAAATGCAAAACATAGGAAATCTTGTTCTGTGTCATTATTTGTAACCTTTCAATAGCAGAAACAGACATTTTAATTTACTTGCAATTGGCAGAAAATGCAGGAGAAAATACAAATTTAAAGCTTAGCTTATTGCAGAGCACATAACTATTTTCATCTATCAAATAAAATGTCTGCATTAGGTTGTTGCTAGCATCAAAAGGAAGGGGGTAATAAATACTAGGAAGGCCAAAGGAAATGGTCAAAAATTGAGATTGACAGGCAAAATCAACAGAATTTAGTAAGGCTTTCAGCACTGTCTCCCATAAGGTCCTCACAGAGAAGCTGATGAAGTACAGACTGGATGATCAGACAGTAAAGCTGATTGACAACTGGCTGAACAGCTGAGCACAGAGGGCAGTGATCTGTGGCATGAAGTTTAGTTTGAGGCCGGTGACTAGCAATGCATCCTTGAGATCAGTGCTGGGTCCAGTCCTATCCAATGTCTTCATTAATGATCTGGATGATTGTATTGGGTTTTCATGGCAGTGTTTTGGTAGCCGGGGGGGTGCTACAGGGGTGGCTTCTGTGAGAGGCTGCTAGAAGCTTTCACCCATATTCAATAAAAACAATACCAGCCAGCTCCAGGACGGACCCTCCACTGGCCAAGGCAGAGCCCATCAG